>CAUYLG010002532.1:0-60409 GCA_963573385.1 Cacajao melanocephalus
CGCCTCGGCCTCCCAAAGTGCTGGGATTTCAGACGTGAGCCACCACACCCAGCCTCTATAAATATATTAAACCTAAGGTCAGAGTTAAGAATAGAATGTTGATGTTCTCACTCATAGGTGGGTGTTGAACAATCAGAACACATGGACACAGGGAGGGGAGCATCACACACTGGGGTCTGTTGGGGGGAAATAGGGGAGAGACAGCAGAGGGTAGGAAGTTGGGGAGAAATAGCTTGGGGAGAAATGCCAGGTATAGGTGATGGGGAGGAAGGCAGAAAATCACACTGCCATGTGTGTACCTATGCAACAATCTTGCATGTTCTTCACATGTACCCCAAAACTTAAAATGCAATAAAAAAAAAGATACCAAGAAAAAAAAAAGAATAGAATTTTGTTTGGTTTTCCGGGTTAGATTGGATTTTAGCATGTTGCTTCCCCCTCAGTTGTTAACATTCAAAATGATAGAGATCGGGCAAGAAATGACTTTTTAGTCTGAAAGGAAAAGTTGGGAAATTAAACTTTTGGTGGGGACTTCCCTGTGTATTTCTCAGAATCAAATCTCCCTGGTTTCGAGCGCCTTTGCTATATTTATATCATTGTAAACATCTGGGTGGAAAGTGAAAAATTTAGTTGATTATCTCAATATATACAAATACAGGCAGTCCCAAACTTTTCAGTGAGATCTCCTCTCCCCAAAGTTCATCTGTAAATTATAAACTTGGAAGACATTTTCCCATAGACATTTCGCATAGACCATGGGTGGATGGCCTCCCAGGGAAAGATATCAAACAGCATCCCTGCACGCGCTATGCACAGAGGCTGCAGCTGGAAAACCATTCACTAACAGTTTGTGCCATAAGGACAGAAATTATGAGTTACACTTTGAAAACTTGTGTAGCAGTGCAACAGAGGAATTGTTTAAGTCTGCTAAATATAGTAATTGAAATAACTTAGACTTGTACTATACTTTGCATTTCAGTTTTTGTTTGTTTGGCTGGTTTTGTTTTGAAACGGAGTCTCGCTCTGTCACCAGGCTGGAGTGCAGTGGCTGGATCTTGGCTCACCGCAATCTCCGCCTCCCGGGTTCAAGCAATTCTCCTGCCTCAGCCTCTCAAGTAGCTGGGATTACAGGCACCTGCCACCATGCCCAGCTAATTTTTGTATTTTTAGTAGAGACAGGGTTTCACCAAGCTGGCAAGGATGGTCTCAATCTCCTAACCTCGTGGTCTGCCCACCTCAGCTTCCCAAAGTGCTGGGATTACAGGTGTAAGCCACACACCTGGCTTTACATTTCAGTTTTTTAAATTTCATTTTTCTAGTACTGCATTTTTACTTATTTTACAAAGGGATCGGTCTGTGATAGCTGAGACATTATGAACAAAAGCCTTCCCTATAGGCTACTGAGCAGTACTTATATAATGCAAAATGCTAAAAAATTTATTTCACCATGCTTTTAGTTAAATGAAACAAGAAAACAATAACACGAAATGAAACATAGTTATGCTTTATGAATGCTGATATCTGGAGGAATGTGAGTTTAATTAGAGAAGGTCAAAGACATAAATAGGGATTTCTGTGCGTACTTTCAGCTGACTTTGGGTCTGATTCTTTTTTACTTTTGATACCAAACAAGATTTTTCTTTATATGAGTACATAGTTATGCTGTTTTGGTGCTTAGCAACCATTATTAGGGTTATCTTGGAATTCACAAAAAGACAGGAAAAGAGCTTTTCTGAGGATAACTCAGCAGGAATAGAAAGAAGGAAGAGCAGAGAGGTGGCATATGCACTTGAGAGAGGTTTGTCTTTTTAAAAATAACATCTGGAGGGATATTCATTGAATTACTGACAGTGGTCGTCCTTGGGGGGGTGGGATTATTGAGTGCTTTTACAGTTTAAACATCCATGTCTTTTGAACTTTTTCCAACAAGCATGTGTCACTGTGATCATCAGAAGATGGGAAAGGAATATTTGGTGCTAGAGTAAAAAAATATTGGAATCAAGATATTGCCTGAAAGGCAGCTCACCCAGCAGCAAAAAACAAAGTAAAGAGAAAATGTGGGCACCAGCTGGTCCCACCAATCCTGCACAGCTTGGCTCCAGGGCACCCTTGTGGTCAGGAGTCCCAGCTGCCTAGGAATCCGTGGGGAGAATGAGGATGGAGTGTTTAGCAAGGACCTTTCATGGCTGAGTGGTCATAGTGAGTTCTCAATGCAGATGTGTTGATATTGGGTGGACATGGTTCTGAACAAAATCTGGACCTTGGCCCAGGCTGGAGTGCAGTAGCATGATCATAGTTCATTGCAGCCTTAAACTCCTGGATTCAAGAGATTCTCCCACCTCTCCCACCTCAGCCTCCCAAGTTACTGGGACCATGGGCAGCTAATTAAAAAAAAAAAAGTTTGTAGAGACAGGGGGGTCTCACTGTGTTGTCCGTGCTGGTCTTGAACTCCTGGCCTCAAGCAGTCCTCCCACCATGGCCTTCCAAAATACTGGCATTATAGGTGTGAGCCATCATAACTGGCCCTTAGCTAAATTTTACAGTCACTGGAGATCAACTTTCTTTTCCTGCCTTATTTTCGTCTTCCATATTAGTAAGAGAAGCAATTTTTTTAAAAAGGGAAGGAAAACTAGCATTTGTGGAGGGTCTGCTAGGTATCAGGCATGGGGCACAGCTATCAACAAACATTACTCCCCTTAATCATTAGGAGAGGTTTTGTTTTTGTTTTTGTTTTTTTCCTGAGACAGAGTCTTGCTCTGTCACCCAGGCTGGAGTGCAGTGGCATGATCTCGGCTCACTGCAACCTCCGCCACCTGAGTTCAAGCAATTGTCCCACTTCCGCCTCTGGAGTAGCTGGGATTACAGGCACTCACCATCATGCCTGGCTAATTTTTGTGTTTTTGTAGAGACAGGATTTCACCATGTTGGCCAGGCTGGTCTTGAACACCTTACCTCAGGTGATCTGCCTGCCTCGGCCCCCCGAAGTGCTGGGATTACAGGCTTGAGCCAGTGCACCCAGCCAAGAGTTTTTAATGTATTATTCAAGGTAATGAAATCATGCCTCAGAAAAGTTAGGTAAGTTGGGAATGGCTATGTGTGTAGTAAGGGGTAGAGTTGAATTCGATCCAAGGCCTATCTGAAGCTCATGCTTATGGTTTCTCTACTATACCACACCATTTTACAATAATTTCAGTCCTTCATTATTAAGCAGTAGTCACTAAGCTTCTGTTGTAATAAAGGCCCTTCTATATAGGCACCTACTGGCTTAGTCCTCCGGAATATATTTTATACTTGGGGACACAAGGCATATATACATTCATGAACACTTAGATAAGAATATGACTTAAATGACACAAAGTGAAAGGATAATGCCATAATGCTTAGTGTCACATTCTAATATAAGGAGTACCTTGTTGTCTCTGATTTTTCTGAGTGGTGTTGGTAGCCAAATATCCTTTATTTGTGAAGACCCAAGATTCATCAACCACGAAGGATTTGCCGGTTCTCTAAGTCAAAAGATTTGGCTTCAATGTGTTGATAAAGTGCTTTAGATTCCTTAAGTGATAGAAAAACAAGTTAGAGAATTTGGAGAGGAGCCAATCGGCCAAGCGTTTTGTGGCTATACAGCGATTGAATTTGAAAATGCAGTTTATTCAGGAGAATAGTTTTGTTCAGAATATAAATTTGTAACAATATTCATGCCTGTCAGAAAAACAAATGGATTTAAACATGCAATGGTGTTTTCTTTCTTTTCCTATTCCCACGCCCTTAGAACTACTCACTGTTTTAAGTTCTTTCCAGTCTTTGATCTTTTAAAATATAAATTGCAATAATAAATTATTTAGAAGAGTTCTATGTTAGGCTTTTTAAGTTACAATGATTGGACTTACATTATAGATTTTGCAGACTTTTCTGCACATGGTGTTTTTGTAACCTGCTTGTTTAACTTAGACCAAGTCTTCTGGGCCTCTTTCCATGTCAATGAATTGATGTCTACATTATCTTTTTTTTGAGACAGAATCACTCTGTTGCCCAGGCTGGAGTGCAGTGGTGCGATCTCGGCTCACTGCAACCTCCGTTTCCCGGATTCAAGCAATTCTCCTGCCTCAGCCTCCCAGGGAGCTGGGATTAAAGGCACCCACCACCACGCCAGACTAATTTTTGTATTTTTAGTAAAGACAGGTTTTTGCCATGTTGGCCAGGCTGGTCTCGAACTTCTGACCTCAAGTGATCCACCCGCCTTGGCCTCCCAAAGTGCTGGGATTACAGGTGTGAGCTACAGCCCTCAGCCACATCATCATTTTTAATGACTGTATAGTATTTCTTCATGTGTTACACCGTAGCTGATTTAAACAATCAAAATCGTATGTAGGTAAAGTAATGTACGTAGAAGAATTTGGGGCTCGGACTAAGGTAACACAAGTGAAACCCCCAGGGTGTGACCTTAAGAGAGAACACTTCTTAAATTCTATACCAGGGGCTCCTTGCTAACTCTATCCTGGTCCTATCCCTGCAAGGATGGTCATCTAGTAGTATTTATAATCATTTTAAAAAGTAGTGACATTTGACTTGTTTTCAGTTTTTACCCTATTGTAAACCAAATTGCAGTTAAAAGCCTTGTACAAGCAATTATTTTATTATTATTATTGAGATGCAGTTTCACTCTTGTTGCCCAGGCTGGAGTGCAATGGCATGATCTCAGCTTATTGCAACCTCCTTCTCCTGGGTCCAATCGATTCTCCTGCCTCAGCCTCCCAACTAGCTGGGATTACAGGCACCCACACTACGCCTAGCTAATATTTTGTATTTTTAGTAGAGATGAGGTTTCACCATGTTGACCAGGCTGGTCTTGGACTTCTGACCTCAGGTGGTCCACCTGCCTCGGCCTCCCAAAGTTCTGGGATTATAAGCGTGAGCCACCATGCCTGGCCAATTATTTTATAATTGTGCAATTATTTTCTCAAGGAAAATTTCTACAATTGGAAATGCCTGGCCAATGGCAAGTGGTCCCTAATATTTATTGCCAAATTATTACCCCACATATATGCTGTACTGATTCATACTCTCACAGTGTCTTAAATGCTTTAGGCTATTTCATGATAATTATGAACTAGGAAAATAGGAGTTTTAGGGAAATGGTGCATGATTTGAAGGAACATTAATATTCATGACATTGATTGTTTAAAAATACTTTGCCCTCTGCTGAACAAGCAGGAAAATAAAAACAACCCACATAAATCATCCTTTTTGCAAAAGAAAACCATTTATCAGTTCTACCTTTGATCTAGTTGATGTTAGCAAGCAATTTGTTTAAACTGCCTCTTTGGGATTGGATATGATGTATTTTGAATGGGGTTGGTGGGGTGTTGAGGTCATCTTAACTGAAACCAATAATGTAGCTGAAATATATAATAAAAGGTTTTAGGTCTGGATGTAGAAAAGACACATTAGAGATGTTTCTTAGTGTCAGAATTGTGCACTGATATAAATACTTTTGTGAGCTGGAAGTTGCCAAGGCAACAGTCCTATTAATGAAAAATAAACCTCATTTATTATCAGTGCCTGAATGATTATTTTTTAAATAAATGTACCTAGCAGTCTAACACTGACATTCTCAATCTACCTACTCATCTTTTCTTCCCGGATTGCAAAACGATTTAGCCTTATTCAATAAGCATGCCCCCTTTCTCTGCCAATGAGAGGAAAATCATTGAAAAAAAAAAATCAGTAAACTGTAAGGGTATTAAAAATGCTAATTTTTAACAATTACCTAATATAAAATTATTGCCCTTTTGATATGTGCTTTGGCTAAGGCAGAGCCTAAAATCAACTGTGATTTGGTTGGTATTTGAGCAGGCCAGAGTCTTTAAATTAACTTGACTTTATGATTTAATGGAATATTGCCAACATATTTGTTAAGTGGAGTGTGACATTACTGCTTCCTTCCTCCAGTGAGACTGTAAATTTAGACTCCATTTTATTGTGTGCACATGGACACTTCAGAAAGGCAGCTGTGGCTGAGTTGTAGCCTTTATGAAACCTCTTGTCTTGAGGAGCCCTGGAACTGTGTGAAGGGAGACAGTGGTTCCAATGACTTAGGACCAAGCAGTCTGCTTTTTGGATTTTAGAGAAAAGGAAATCTTCTATCAAAAAAAAAAATGCATTCCCCTTTTCCTTTTCCTTTTTTGTGAAAATGCATCTTGTGTTTTGTCAAGCTGACCAAATGGAAAAACTTGCCGTGGGTTAGTCATATCAGCAAAACCCATCCTGCCCGGGTTGGATGTTTGCTATCTGCTCCACACAGTTCACACCTCAGCACATATTACTCTCATGCACTAATGATTCTGTGTTCCTGTCTTATTTCCCCTGATTTATATTTAATTTAGCACCTTGGCACATAGTAGGTATTCAGAAAATACTTTTTTAAAAAAAATTTCTTTTTATATACAGAGTGTCACACTGTCACCTAGGCTGGAGTGCAGTGGCGCTATCTGAGCTCACTGCAACCTCTGCCTCCCTGGTTCAAGTGATTCTCCTGCCTCAGCCTCCTGAGTAGCTGGGATTGCAGGCACGTGGCACCACACCCAGCTAATTTGTATATTTTTAGTAGAGACAGGATTTGACCATGTTGGCCGCCAGGCTGGTCTCAAACTCCTGACCTCAGGCAATCTGCTCACCTTGGCCTCCCAAAGTGCTGGGATTACAGGCATGAGCCATTGTACCCTGCCCAGAAAATACTTTTTGATTGTGAAATTGTATGATAAATTTCTGTTTAAAAAAATAAATAAATTTTTGTTTCACTCAATTCTTTTCAACAGGTTTCTGATAATGAAAAAAAATGTTTGACATAGGAAAAATGGACAATCCATATTTGAAAAAGGGAACAAAAACCATTCAGAATCCCACTACTCGAAGATAACTTCCACTGATACTATGGCATGTCTATTTCATAAGGACATTTTTTCAAAGTCTGAAAAAGCCAATCATTGTACAGTCTGTTTTCTCCTTGGTAAGATAGAATCACAGTATAATCCATGCTGGCCATGTGTATAGGGCAAGTGACACCTGCCAATCACTAGCAGGGTATAGGTAGTTCAGATGAGATATTAAGATGCTGACCAATGACGGGACCAAGAAAAGCTGGCTCTTCTGTCTCACCGTGGCAATTTCAGATTCAAACACAAATAGCAGGCAATCTGATTTCTCATTTCTTAACTCAGCTTTAGACTGTGTTACTGACAAAACAGATTTTACCCTCAGAACAAGTTTTAGCGCAAGCAGACGTGTAAGTTTCTGTGTTGATGGCTCTTCTGCTTTGCTTCTTTGTGCCCTTTCCTAATGGCACACCAGGAAGAGAAAGAGTAATTTCCCAAACTAATCATGCACACCAGGGGAAGGTCCATGAGAACCCAAGAAGTCATTGCAAAGAAACATTCCATACTTCTTTATTTTATTCTTGGCTATGACAGCACCAAATGGCAGTTTGGGTGTTGGTTTAGCACCCCTCCCCCATCTCTATAACGCCTCCAACCATCCCCAAATAAATATGCTAAAAATAATAAGCACAAAGAATAAAATCTTATGTAGTCAGTATAAGCATCTTTAGAGAACTTTGCTATTTTTAATAAGCAGAAACAATCGAAGTAACGACAGAGCACTTATCATAGAGTTTCATATCACAGTTTCACTGTCCTTTCCACCAGATAACTATCTCTAAGCCCCTCTCATGTAGGTATTTATCACCCTCACCTTACCCGTAGTCTCCCCACACGTGTCAGTTCATGGGGAGATGAACCGGAATGGAAGTTCCATAACATTGCCTGAATAAGTCCTTTCTAGTTTAAAAAAAAAAGTGGAGGAGGAGGCCAGATATTTAACTCACAGGACTGATGGCAGAAGTTGGGAGGATACAGGGATATTATGGCTTCTCCATCAACTACTTATAAATCAACATTGGTTGGGTTTAGCCTTTCATCATTCATACTCAGTTCAGATCTTGACCATGTTGTTCCATTTGTTCTTCCATCTGCTCAGCAGGTCTTGAGCAGGTCTTCTCAGGGTGGAAGCTGGGATTTGAAGGTGAGATGGGACTTTGAAGTGGAGACTTGGAAGAATGCTAGAGGGAGCATACTAGGACGAAACCATGGATGGCTTGGAACACTACTGATGACTTTGGAGAACGTCTCTATTAGGTCTAGATGGTGTAGACTAAGGAACTGCCTTTTTCCTGCCTTACCATTATAGATTCATTACATGATCGGTATCACTTGGAACGGTGTATCAGTATCAGATAAAAGACAAATGCATATGATATCCATCTGTGTCTTCTGTTTTTGAGAACAGTCATATGCCCCATCTGTTGTTCCTTGAGCCCTCATCACTAAAGTCAGCTCCCATACTTAATTTTCAGTCATGTTGCCTTGACCAAAGTGAGCAGAATCTTTATCAAACCGTAAATGCATGTAAGTTGTCTGCTATATGCAATACCTCATGCTAGGCTCAGCAGAGGTTATAGAAGAAGGGAACAGGAAATCGTGGCTCTTTAGGGATGGAGAGCGTCACTGAAGAAGCAGTGAAGACACTATTTCCACAAAGTTAACCCACAGTGGTAATTAGTATGGGATTAGGGAGAGGGCAGTAGGCTCAGGTCAGTAGATCTGACTCTAATCCTACATTTGTCCACCAATCTTGGGAAATTCACCAGCCTCTCCAGATCTTGATTTCTTTTTTGGAGAGGCAGAGACCTGTCTCTGGGTAAATAAATATAGTTATTGTCCTAGGGCTTTCTCTTTCTCTTTTCTTTCTCCTTCCTTCCTTCCCTCCCTCCCTCCCTCTCTCTCTCTCTTTCTCTCTCTCTCTCTCTCTCTCTCTCGGTCTCTCTCTCTCTCTCTCTTTCTTTCTTTCTTCTTTTTCTTGCCTAGGCTGAGTGCTGTGGTATGATCATGGCTCACTGCAGCCTCAACCTTCTGTGCTCAAGCAATCCCCCTGCCTCAGCCTCCTGAATAGCTGGGACTACAGGCATGTGCCACCATGCCTGGCTGATTTTTTAATTTTTTTGTAGAGACGGGGTTTTGCCATGTTGCCCAGGCTGGTCTCAAACTCCTGGGCTGAAGTGATCCACCCACCTGGGCCTCCCAAAGTACTGGGATTACAGGCATGAGCCACTGCATCCGGCTCAGGGCTCCTTCATGCAGGGTCCTGGGGTGTGTGGGAGACTACCCTGACTGGGGCAGAGGGTGCTTGGAGTCATGGCCATGACGCTAGAAGATGAGGGTCCAATTGTACAGAGCTTTGGAGGCCAGGCAAAATTCTAGACTCGTCCAAGCCCTTTATAAGAAATGAGAGCCCTTGAAGTGATTATAAGAGACCTAAGTGTCCAAGCGCTGGCTGAGTAGGGATAGAACGAGGCATTCTTTCCTTGGTCTGCAGCCTCTGCTCCCAAACACCATTAGCACATTTTTACCCCAGAGTGTTGTTTTCTTTCCTTTCACTCTTCATTTGTAATCTCCCATTACCGTGGCTGCCCTGTGCTCAGCAGAGAGGCAAAGTGCTCATGTGGCTGCTTTATAAATACTTTTGGGTGGTGATAGTTCCCATGACTGGCTTAACTCTGCCCACTTGTCTTCTTCCATTAGGTAAGTAGTAGCAGCTCCGAAGTCAGTCTTGCTGATAGGTTTCAGAAGAACTGGCTTGATGCAATTATATCCAGCTCCCATGATCTGCATTGCTTTCATCTACTTTTGCCAAACTTTTCCATTTTCTGTGCTTCAAGACTCTCCTCGGGCAATAAAAGAGAACTTGGAAAGAATCAGGATTTAGGAATTCTTGCTTCAGCTTTGCCACCTGGGCAGAGAGCTTTATTTTTTCTAGATGTTCATCCCTTCACTTAAAAAAATGCAAGGGTTGAACAAAATGAGCCCCTTCGGATGGTATGAGTGCATGGTTTTGTTACAGCAGGTAGTTAGACATGAGCAGGGCAGGAGAGCCCCCCCACTCCAGGAATGTCAGGCCAGCATCAGGTGATGGTCCAGAGGTTGTTAACTGTCTCTTTCAAATAATAACTGGTCGCAGCTGGCACCAAGGAAAGGCAATCTCCCAATAAATAGAAAAAAACCCTGAAACTGGTGATAAGGTCCCAATAAGAGCTAAGGAGTTGGGTGAGCGGACTCAATCATGAGCACTAAGAGGCAAAATGGTGGAGTTTAACTGGTATATGACCTTCCTCTAGGAACGCTCTACCACTAAGGTTAAAAAAAAATGCCTCAAGTGAGCATGCGCACAACGTAAATAAACACACTGCGCATGCGGTCCCTTCCAAGGGCTGGCAGGTGTGCCTGCGGACAGCCCACCCCGAGGGAAGGATCAAGGGAGAAGAGACACAGACCCAGGAAGAATGCCAGCATGGAAAACCCCAAATCAAAGGTCAGACCACACACTTGAATCTTTCAAGTCACCACCTAGCCCTCCTCCAAGTGTACTTCCTTTCATCCCTGCTCTAAACTTTTTAATAAACATTCCCTCCTGCTCTTAAACTTGCCTCAGTCTCTCCCCCACACCGCCTATGCTCCTCGAATTCCTCCTTCCTTCCCTCCCTCCTTCCCTCCCTCCTTCCTTCCTTCCTTCCTTTTCTTCCTTCCTTCCTTTCTCTCTCTTTTCCTCTCTTCCTTTTTCTCTCTCTCTTTTTCTCACTTTTTTTCTTTGTCTCTCTTTCTCTCTTCCTTTCTGTCTGTCTTTCTTTCTGTCTTTCTTTTCTTGTCTCGCTCTGTCACCAGGCTGGAGTCAGTGGTGTGGTCTCAGCTCACTGCAACCTCCACTTCCCGAGTTAAAGCGATTCTCCTGCCTCAGCCTCTTGAGTAGCTGGGATTATAGGCGCCGCACCACCATGCCCAGCTAATTTTTGTATTTTTAGTAGAGACGGGGTTTCACCATGTTGGCCAGAATGCTCTCAATCTCTTGACCTAGTGATCCGCCTGCCTCAGCCTCCCAAAGTGCTGGGATTACAGGCATGAGCCACTGCCCGGCGGAATTCTTTCTTATGAGGAGTCGAGAACTGCAGTTGCTGCAGACTTGTACAGATTCACTGCTGCTAACAGTTCTGTAGGGGAATGCCCTCTGAGCTGTTTTGTTAGTTCAGCTGCTAATGAAAATGGAATAGAAATGAGAAACAAAATATATGAGGTATCATTTAGGCCAGTGGTTTTGAAAGTGCAGTGTCCAGACTTGAAGCATCAGCCTCACCTGAGAACTTGTTAGAAATGTGAATTCTTGAGCCAACCCAAATCTATTGAATCAGAAACTCTGGAAGTGCAACTCAACCATCTATAACAAAGCCTCTAGTTGATTCTGATAGACACTCAAGATTGAGAACCGCTGGTTCAAGCCTTCTGCGAGGTGCATAATATGTCAACTCAGATATCTTTTTTAATATAACTTTATGGGGTTGGTGCTTATGTTCATGTTTACAAAATCAGGCATCTTCAGTTTTGTTTTAAGCAAAATCATGAAATGAGTGCAATTTGTCTTTGGCATTCTATTACCTCTTTTTTTGGGCCCATTTCTTGTCTTTTATTTCATCTGTCAGATCCTTCTTTGCCTCTTCATTGGCAGAAACTCAAGGGACTTTTCCTTTAGGGTAGAGTAGAGGTCCCTACACAATAAATCTGAAAACATAGTGTCTCTAATTATGAAAAACAGGGCATCAGTAGACCAACAGGGGAGGTATGTGAGGATGGCATTGGCGGTGACCATCCCAGGGCCTGCAAATTGCACTGAGTAAACAGATGCTTATTCCTCCGTCTTTAGAGGAAGAAAGCCTCCTTCCCTTTGCTGTCTGGTTCTCTAAGAAGAGGGCTGATGCAGTTTCAGAAGGATCTGGAAGTGCCTTTAGCACAAGCACCCAGGTTGGATGCTTTTTCTATCTTTCAAGTATTGCCTGTGGCCCTTGCCCGCCATGTTCCTGTTCATTTTGCTACCCACATGGGATTTTGCAGCCTGTAGTGCTCTCAGTGAAACAATGCAAAGCTTTGATGAATATCCAGAAATCAACTGAGCTTCCCTAGGGAGCCAGCTCTCTTTCCTGAGAGAATTAGATGGAAAACAGTCATATCTCATTGGTGTCTGCTTGCTCCCAAGGCTGGTTTTAAACTGATTTCTGAAATTCATTCCCCTATTCTTTGTCCTAAGACCACATAGCAATAGATGTTCCACCAACCTGTCTGAGAACCCCAGTTGCTGGTGCAATAACTGATAAAGTTCAAACAGAATGCACGGACTTGACCTTGCCAAAATTATCCATTTCCTCTCTGCACACACATACTCACAGGCAGATAGATGCACATGTCCACCCACAAAGGTTACCCAGCCTTTCTGAGCTCTGCACACATGTGATGGACAAACTCAGCAAAACCCCTCAATTATTTGTCGTTACTAAAAACCCCATACGTTTGGCTTTTTCTTTCACAGTGTTTTGAACTGCCTTAGTGAGCCAAATTCCCCCTTTCAAGTTACCAGACTCAGCAGGTTTAGTAAAATTGCTCCTAAATAGGATGCTGTCTGGTTGAAGGGACTCATGGAACTTTCCAGAAGGAAGAAGCAAGTTGGATCAGAAGTTGGAATGAAAGTCCTTTCACATGTGGACTGACGAGGTTAAAAATGAATGTGGATTAGAGTCTGCTAATTATGCTCAGAGTTCCAGGAAGCTGAAAGAAGTACACAGTCAAATTCTCAGAAAGGTTTTGTCTACATAAGCAAAATGGAAGGGAGAGTTGACGCAGATCTCTCAACATTGGGCCATTCTCCACCCCAACCTCACCTTCTGTTGTGCCCATGAAACACCATTTGGAGGAAGAGACTAAGTAATAAAATTGGCCGTCTTTGCTAATCAGACCTGCCAGAGAATTGCTCTGTTAGCAACAGGCTAAATGTTATTACCAGGCAAAGTAAAAAGGCTAATGATCACGCTCATCTTGGGATAACTAAAAAAATATTTTTAATGCCACCTCTGAGCTACAATTTTAACTGCAGAAGTCAGACCATCTGAATTACTGTTTCCACAGCAACTACAATTCAGTCGACTGCCAGGCTTGTCATAGATGAGGATGTTACCTCTATATTATCGTTGCTGGGGAAAAGTGCACTTATTTATAGCCAAGCTGTGCAAAGTTGTATTTTGTAGTCTTTTATTTGGAAACGTGGTCATTAGAGACTGACAAAAGTCCTTCTGAATCACTGAAATATAGGTTTTGATACATAGAAAAATACTGCATGGCTTAGCTTGAGCTTCCCATGCATAAGGTCATAATGGCCTCCGGGACAGTGAGATTTGAAAACCCTCTATTCTTCCTTAAGGAATATCCAAAATTTGACATCTTGAGCAATATAGTCCCAGCAATCAGTCTACCAGGACAAAGAGAAAGAAGACGGTGTACTCCAAAATGGCTTTGAGAAAAACATACACTCATTTAAACATTCAGGAGACTTATATCTGTTGTGTTAATGATGATTGAATTTGTAATTTTAAATGTAAATAGTCTACAAATCTTGGTTTGATTTCAAGCATTTTCTTCTCCATGGGAAAAAATATCCTTGGATGAGAAGGGACAAGGAATGTTAGAAACAAGAATAAGGTGTTCGTTCATTTCAGTTATATTCTGTAGCATTTGACAGATGCCGAAACGTTAATATGAAGTGGTTTGACAAAAACTAGTCATTTTTCAGTTCGTTAACACATTTACCCTTCCAGCCCAGAAAATTACCTGATATTGACACAGGGATGAAATCAACCTAATCTCTCCATTGTTATTTTAGCTATCTGTTTTTGAAAATGTACTGAGCTGGTTCTTGCCTATCTATTAGGGAAGTCAGTCATATCTAAGATTGCAGAGGGATAGAAACTGCCCATAAACAGATGTGGAGCTAACAAGGAGGAGATTAAAAATGAAATTATGTAGAGAAGACTTTAAACTCACGACCAAATAAAACCAAATCACAGAATTTTTCCCTCCTCACAAAGTTAAACACCTCAGTAATAGTAAGGTGGTTTGCTCACTCAAGCAAACAAAAGACCCATAACCTAAAGCAATACATTTTAGTAATTGGTGGCTGAGTGGCTTTTGATTTCTAACTCTGCCTCCAACCCCCTTTAAAGAAATGCCTTAGGGGAAATGAAATCAGGAAAGGAGACTATGAAGCAAGAAAAGAACTCCATGGACTGCTTCTGTTTGTAGATGTAAAACCTTCATGTCTAGGTTCTGAATCAGAGAAAGGATCTAAAGTCACAAGGGACGACTCCATCCGAATGGCGTGTATTCCAAGTAGGTGGAGTGAACCCTGGTTTGGGGCATATAGCAAATTCCCAGAAGAATGAGCAGCACTTGAAGACACAAATAAAGAGTGGACATCACCCAAGCCGAATTCTTCCTCTCCCTCTTCTATCAGGCCTTAAAGAATTTAGCCTCCAGGTTCTTGCATGAAAAGGCAAAGGAGCTGATCTCCAGTATCACGGCAAGGAATCCCCTACATTTTATCAGAAAAATTAAAATACCTGAGAAAATTAAAATATGTGCAAGATGGAAAGAACCAACGTGGCAGCTGCAATTAATGTGTCGGAAAGGAGGCTAGCATGCAAAGTAGAAAGATGTGGGCTTACCCTTGAAGAAAACAGGACTTAAGGAACAGAAGCAGGTTCCTCACAATGGCTTAATAAGAGGATAACTTGTACTCTTAGAACTTAACAAGAGTATAAAAAGTATTTTTAAAATAGCCTAAAGACAAGGCGATAAAACAAGAAGAAAATGAAAATGGAAATTGAAAGTCTGACAAATCAAGAATTAAACACATTGATGCAAAAATGATATATAAATTAGAAATGTTGACATGTATGAGACCTGAAAATTTGTTTACTAACAATAGAGAAGGTATTCTTAAAATCACAGAGAATACAGACAACAAACAAGGAGATTAAAGACAGAGAGAGTCTAAAATATAGGAAGACATTCAAATATTCTACACTATGAGGATAATAACTGGGTCCCTGAATAGAGACTCTAACAAAAGGAACAGAAGAGATGTTGAAAGATGTAATAACATTGCCTAGGAATGAAGAAAGGACCAAATCTTTTCCAGGAAATACAGTATGGAACGTTCAAAACACAAACATATCTTAGTTAAGCTATTAAACCTTAAGGATGAAGAAATAATTCTTGAGTTATCAAATCAGAATAAGTCAATTTCCTACAAGGGAGAAAAAAATCAAGCTAGTCTCAGACTTTACCATTGCCACATCTGGGGCCATGCTCTCTGAAAATAGAGTGAGTGACCCAAGGAGATTATATCCCATCAAGATGTTAAAATATAAAGACAACAGGAAGACATGCTTCAACCTGAAAGAATGAAAACAGCTTTGAGAACTTGTCGAAGAAAATACACAGTAATGAATGTCTGGCCAATTAGGAAAGTCAAAGTAACTCAAAAATGGAGAAGTTATGGTGAGAATCATTAGGTTTGCTTAAATGCAGATATATACTAATACTTCACAACTATGTACAGTAATACTACAGATCAAATATGAATGCTATCAGTTTGGACAAAACAAAAATAACTAAAAACTGTGGAAGATAGGGATCAGAGATGAAAAACAATGTAAGTACTTATGTTCTCATCTTTCCCAGCAAGAAGTCAGTCTATACTATCTAGAATCATAACATATCATTTAGAGTGCAAACACATAATTTTCCCAATCTCCACATTTTATCATCTTTTCTTTAACCTTAGAATGATCATTAAGGACATAAAAAATTATGATGCAGAAACTTTTCTTTGAGGTTTAACAGTTCTTTTTCATCTCTGCTTTTCAATCATCATTAAAATGTATGCTTTTTTACTCAATGGTGGTTAAAAATTTAAATTTTAAAAATAAAATTTTTTTAAAAAGTGTAGCACTAGGTATGACCCCATTTTCTAAGTCTCTCTGCATATATTCTTAACAGGCGGTTACAATAATATTCAATGATTATTTCTAGGTTGTGAGGCATTTTTAAAAAACTTTAATCTTGCTGAGCGTGGTGGCTCATGCCTGTAATCCCAGCACTTTGGGAACCAAGACAGGAGGATTGCTTGAGCCCAGGAGTTCGAGACCAGCCTGGACAACATAGCAAGAACCCATCTCTACAAAAAATTTAAAAGTTAGCCAAATGTGGTGGTGTGCGCCTGTGGCCCCAGCTACTCACGAGGCTGAGGCGGGAGGACTGCTTGAGTCCAAGAGTTGGAGGCTGCAGTGAACCAGGATTGCACACTGCATTGCAGCTAGGGTGACAGAGTGAGACCCCGTCTCTAAAACAAACAGGCAAAAAACAAAAAACCTCGAATCTTTGGAACATTCTCTTTTTTTGAGACAGAGTCTCACTCTGTCACCCAGCCTGAAGTGCAGTGCACAATCTTGGGTCACTGCAACCTCTGCCACCCAGGTTCACATGATTCTCCTGCCTCAGCCTCCTAAGTAGCTGGGACTACAGGCACGAGCCACCACACCTGGCTAATTTTTGTATTTTTAGTAGAGACAGGATTTCACCATGTTGGCCAAGCTGGTCTCGAACTCCTGACCTCAGGTGATCTGCCCACCTTGGCCTCCCACTGTGCTGGGAGTACAGGCGTGAGCCGCCATGCTTTGCCTAATCTTTGAAACTTTCTGCATAAAAAAAAAATTATTTTAAGTTAATATACTTTATCTTACAAGAATAACCACATGAATTTTCTTTTCTTGTGTGTGTGTGTGTGTGTGTGTGTGTGTGTGTGTGTGTGTGTTTTGAGATGGAGTCTCTGTCACCAGGCTGGAGTGCAGTAGCGTGATCTCAGCTCACTGCAACCTCCACCTTCCGAGTTCAAGCGATTCTTCTGCCTCAGTCTCCCAAGTAGCTGGGATTATAGGCACCTGCCACCACATCCAGCTAATTTTTGTATTTTTAGTAGAGACGGGGTTTCACCATGTTGGCCAGGCTGGTCTTGAACTCCTGACCTCATGATTCACCCACCTCGGCCTCCCAAAGTGCTGGGATTACAAGCATGAGCTACCACACCTGGCTGAATAACTACACAAGTTTTCTTAAAAACTAGGAAAAAATGTCAAAATGGTTAATTCTGGGTGATCTGGGTATTTTTTCTTCGTACACTTAGGTAATTTTTTTAATTTAAAAAATTAATATAACAAAAAGAACAAAAAATAAAAATTAACAAATTAGTTGAATGAGTAGAAGGTGAAGGTAAGAGAATATGTGTTTGAGGGCATTCCTGCTTGCATGTATCCTTATGGGGTGTTGAGTGCAGGTAGGGCCCCTTCTACCAGGGCCCAAATGCCACTGAAATCTCTCCCAGGCCCATCTTAATGATTAGAAGCCACTGGCTTTCAGTGAGTATATCTGCATGGGGACGGCTTAAGGGACAATTGAAGAAAATACACAATTTCCACTAGAAGGTGTAGAATAGAGTTTGGGTACAGTATGAAAGAGGATAAGAGAGAGACAGCCTTTGAAAAGAAGCACACTTTGGGGCTCAAACATTTTTTAACAACTTTATTGAAATATAATTCACATGTCATAATATTCATCCTTTTAAAGTGTATGATTCAGTATATTCACCAACTTGTGAAACCATCCGCACTGTCTAATTCCTGAACATTTTCACCACCCCCAAAAGAAACCCCGTATCCATTAGCGGTTCACTCCCCATTCCTCCCTCCCAGCAGCCCCAGCCCCCACTCATCTGTAGTGGTTTCTGTCTCTATAGATTTTCTTCTCCTGGACATTTTATGTAAATGGGATTATACAAATACGCTCTTTTGCGACTGGCTTCATTCACTCAGCATAATGTTTTCAAGGGTCACTTACGTCGTAGCAGGTGTCAGTACCTTTTTTTTCTTTTAAATGCTGAATAATATTTCATTGTATGGGTATATCACATTATTGGTTCATGAGCTGATGGATGGTCAGGTTGTTGCCATGTTTTGATTATTATATGATGTTGTTATGAACATTCATTTATAAGTTTTTTTGTGAACATATGTTTTCATTTTTCTTGGATATATACCCGCGGGTAGAATTGCCGGATTATATGGTAACAGTATTTAGGAGCTAAACATTGAAACTGTCATCTTCCTCTTTGTTCCCAGGCAGAAATGGTGCACAGCGCTTTCCAGGCACAACGGGCATTCCTTCTGATGGCCTCTCAGTACCAACAACCCCACGAGGTAAGAGAGTGTCCTGAGAGCCAGGGCAAGACGGAAAACAAAGACGCAACAGAAGCATTTATTGTAGGAGACCTCCTAAAAATGAGACTTACAGCCTGTGTAGGTTGTGTCTCTAACTGGATCATGGTATAGAACAATTCTTCTTTCTTCATAATCTTACTAATAGTAGACAGGTGTTTTTTTTTTTTTAAGTACGCCATTTGCAAAAATTAAAAAAAAAAGCAATGTGTCTGTTTATTACTAATATATCATTATGCCCAAATTCATACTGTAACAAATGGACATCGCCAAGTTTAAAAGGTGAGTTGATTTGTGTCATCTTTATACTAGTCTCAACCTTTTTATAATCAAGGAAGTGTTTACAACTGATTTTTTAGCTCAGATTTTGAGCTGCTTTGTTATCAAAGACTATTCACATCTATGATCATCTCTAACCCCCATGTATGGATTTGATTAGCTCCTATTTCCTAAGTAGCAAAGATGTGGTAAATCGGTGGTTAAATCTTTTGTGTTTATGGGTCATCTGTGGAGCTTTATTGCAGTTTCTGGTTCATCAGGCCTGGATTGTAACCCAAGATTCTGCTTTTTTTTTTTTTTGAGACGGAGTTTCACTCTTGTTGCCCAGGCTGGAGTACAATGGCACGATTTTGGCTCACCTTAACATCTGCCTCCCAAGTACAAGCAATTCTCCTGCCTCAGTCTCCCGAGTAGCTGGGATTACAGGCACCCACACCACACCTGGCTAATTTTGTATTTTTAGTAGAGATGGGGTTTCTCCATGTTGGTTAGGCTGGTCTTGAACTCCCGACCTCAGGTGATTCGCTCGCCTTGGCCTCCCAAAATGTTAGGATTACAGGCGTGAGCCACTGCACCCAGCCAAGATTCTGCTTTTTAATAAGCTCCTGGGTTCACTATCAAAACACCAAAGTAGGAAAGAATTTTCATGAGTCTATAAGAATGTAGGCACAGTCCACCTCTCCTTTCTCTTCCACCATGAATGTCAATGAACTTTTCTTAGGTTAAAGATATTTAGAGGTATTAGAGGATCTGATGCCAACTGCAACAATATTACCAACGTAGTAATTTTAGCAACTTTTAATCTCTTGTAAAATTGCCAAGTAAGGCCCATCATAAATTTTAATACAGAAGGAATAAAATTGTGGGAACAGATGTTAAGAGCAAAGTAATGGTTGGCGGAGGTCCGTCTCATTCCCCAGGCCCTGTAAATTTCCCATCCTGTAAACCAAAGTCTGATCACCACCTGCCCAAACTACTGACATTGTGTCATGCAAATAGCTGCATTCCCTCTACTAAGGGTTCGTAATAACAACTTTAGACCATGCTGATTGTGTCGCGAATGAAATTATTCATTAAAAGGTAGTCCTTCCTTCCTGTCTCCATTGTTAAGTACAATTATTGGCATAAAAGAGGTTTTTAATACCCATTTTTAGACGGCATTCTAGCCTGGGCAATAGAACAAGAGTCTCATTCTCTCTCCCTCTTTCTCTTCCTCTTTCATTCTCTCTTACATTCTTTTTTTTCTTTCTTTCACTCTCACTTTCTTTCCTCTCTTTTTCTTTCTTTCAAAAAAAAAAAAAGGTAGTCCTACTACCAGCATACTTTGTTATATCAGAAAGAATAGAAATTGTTCTTTTGACTAAATATTCTACATCTGAAGTTCAGTAACATTTATGTAAATAAAAAATAAATTGAGTATATATTACAACATGATAGCTTAAATGTAATAGCTCACTTTGAATACAAAACAAACTCTTGAAATTGAAAATTTTGAGCTAAGAATTCTGGGAATCCAGACCTTTGACCTTCAGGGGATGACACTCAGCTCCATAAAAGGGCAAGACCTGAAACCCGAGACCCTCCCTGGAACGGTCGTTCCCACCCATGCTCGTGCTGTAGAATCACCTGCAAAATTTTTTTAAATACTAGTACCTGGGTCCCAACTCAAGGGACTCTGACTTCGTTGGTCTGAGGAGTGGCCTGGGCTTTGAGATTGCTGCAGGCTTCACAGGTGATTCTGACTTTCAACCAGCGCTGTCAGCCCCCACCTGAGATGGATAGATCACCTCCCTCCATGTGAAACGAGGACTTAGATCACAGCCTATGTAGGAGGCTCTGTAGGGATGAAAATATTCCATGTTCTACCATGAATACGTCTTCTTCCTTGGTCTTCTCAATCTCTGCTTTGCAAGAGAGCAAAGTGAAACTGGGAAATCACAAAGCAATGTGTTGTAGGTTCGGCCTCAGCCTGCCTTTTCTGTGAAGTGGGAGGAGAGGTGGTCCAGTTGAGATTCTCAGGTTGGGGAAGAACTGTGACTTTCCTCACTGGGTTACCACTCCCTCCCTTCCCTAAGCCCCAGAACCAGAGGCCTCTCCACTGGCTTTCCGGGCCTTAGACAAAAAAGGCACTCAGCAAATATTGGATGAAAATGTGAATGAATTAACAATGCATGAATGCATTGGGTCTGTGGCATTCCGGAATGAGCCATGGTCACAGACACTGTGTGGCTTCACCTGTGGCTGTGCAGATTCTTGGGTCATATCTACAGTTTCTCTTTCTTACTCTACTGCATTCTTTTTTTTTTTTTTTAAAGATGGATTCTCGCTCTTGCTCTGTCACCCAGGCTGGAGTGCGGTGGTGCAATCCTAGCTCACGGCAGCCTCAAACTCGTAGACTCAAGTGATCCTCCCACCTCAGCCTCCTGAGTTGTAATTACAGGTGTGAACCACTATGCCTGGCTCTATTGAATTCTTGATAAAAGGGAGAGAAACTGGTTCCCAGGGAGGCCTGCCCTGGAGATGTTTGGCAGCACCTGTCACAGTGCTCCATGCACAGTCAGGCCTGGACCAGGACCTGCAAAATGCGGAGCAGGCTTATTACGCCTACCTCCCTTCCTGGCCCTTCCCTCTATCCCTTTCCTCTTTATTCCAGACGCCATCCTACCACTTCCATCTGAGAGGGACGCAGACCTGAGCGATCACCATATGTTGTACGCAACCCCTATCCACTCCAGTGGGGATGGCGCAGGTTCAGGAGGCTGAAGAGACCCAGAACCAGCCAATGAGACCTGGGGTTTTATTGGGGACTTGCATACAGGGGAGGGAGTCCAGTGGCAGAGGGCTGGACAGGAGAACCACAACCACTTGCAAAAGGCATGTAATTTACATAGCGTTTTCATCTAACATCCTCCCCCTAACATCCTCCACCTGGCAACCTTCATTTAACCTAAAAGAAAACGCCTCCATCCCCTGTGTGGCTGGTGTTCCATGGCATTGCCCGGGAAGTGCCAGGGGCTCAGCTGTTCCTCATAGAAGAGCAGTGGATCTCCAGGTTGGCCACTCGCAGATTCCTTAGTTGCAAACTGAACACACATTCAGCTGCATCTGCCATACAAGGGCACTCTCAGGGGATGCTCAAGTCATTGCTGTGAGGTGCGTCTGTCATACACAACCACCACAGTGGTGAAAACAGTCTATGGCCAGACCTTGATCCATCCAGCGTGCATTCTAGAAGATGTATCATAAATATCAGTATCATAATGCAGATCATATTTTCTCAGAGGAACAATTATTATGACTATTTGTGTCTTACGTCTTCCTTCTTTCAGGAGGAAGAGAATTAACTGCTGTAATTTCAGCTCTCATTGACATAACAGCAGCGATTCTCCAACTGTAGCGTGCATGGCAGTTCCCTGGAGGGTTGTCAAAACTCAGATTGCTGGGCCCCACTTACAGAGTTTCCAGTTCAGTAGGACTTGGTTGAGTCCCAAGACACTGCAGTTCTAAAAAAGTCCCCAGGTGATGTGATACTCCTGGTCCAGGGACCACACTTTGGAGCCTGTGCTGATGGATGGCTCTCACTGTTACACCTGGAGCCCAGATTTATTTCAGGTGCTTCAGAAGTTCATTTCCAGCTGTCTCTAGATCCCCGCTTCTCAAACTTCAGCATTCATTTGAATCATCTGGAGATCTTGTTAAAGGTCAGAGTCTAATTGAATTGGTCTCAGGTGGGGTACAAGAGTCTGTAGTTCTAACAGGCTCCCTGGTGATGCTGGTGCTGTGGGTTTCTCACTACACATTAAGCAGCAAGACTTTAGTCATTGCCATTCAAAATCCTGACAAGCACAGAATCCCTTGGTAATCAAATCTCGAATTCATATTCTCTTCTCCTACCATTTCTGTATCAGAGTAGGCCATGTTATGTTATGTTGTGCAGTAACAAACATCTTTAAAATTTTAGTGATGGATAACCACAGAAGTTTATTTCTTGGGCACACTAACTATTGCAAATCAGCTTAATATCTAGTGGATGAGTTACTAAAAGACTCATATAATTATTTACTTAGAGCTGTAACAGGACTCTGAGAGAAAACGTATAAAATGAATTTTTTTTTTTTTTTGAGACAGTCTTGCTCTGTTGCCAGGCTGGAGTGTAGTGGTGTGATATTGGCTTACTGCAACCTCCGCCTGCCAGGTTCAGGTGATTCTCCTACCTCAGCCTCCCGAGTAGCTGGGACTACAGGCATGCGCCACCACGCCTGGCTAATTTTTTGTATTTTTAGTAGAGACGAAGTTTCGTCATGTTGGCCAGGATGGTCTTGAACTCTTGACCTTGTGATCCGCCTGCCTCGACCTCCCAAAGTGCTGGGATTACAGGTGTGAGCCACCGCGCCTGGCCAGAATAGATCTTTAATAGGAGTTTTGGGCACTGGGAAGGGAAGATCTTTCAGGGCTGGATGACCTTCCAGGGAGTCCCTCAGATCCTGCTAACAAATGCAAGTGACCACTCTTGCTGCCGCAGCATAAGACAAAACTAAACCAACATTAGTGGCTGGTTGTGGCTCATGTCAGCCTTGTGAGACCCTGAGCAGAGAACCTAGCTCTGCCTTGGCCCAGATTTCTGACCTGCAGAAACTGTGAGATGATAAATGGATATTGTTTTAAGCCATGAAGTTTGTGGTAATTTGTAACACAGCAATAGAACACTAATAGGGATTCTCTCTTCCCTTCTCACTGAACTCTAAGGTAATGAACTTTTTAAAAATTTTTGTGGGTACATTGTAGCCATCTATGTTTATGGGACTCATGAAATGTTTTGATACAGGCATGCTATACGTAATGATCACATCATGGAGAAGGGAGCATCCATCCCCTCAAGCATTTATTCTTTGTGTTATAAACAACCCAGTTATACCCTTAGTTGTTTTAAATGTGCAATTATTATTGACGACAGTCACCCTGTTGTGCTGTCAAATAGTAGGCCTTATTCATTCTTTCTAACTACTGTTTTTGTACGCATCAGCCATCTCCACCTCCCCATCTCAGCTCCCCCAGTACCCTGCCCAGCCTTTGGTAGTAACCATCCTTCTACCCTGTATGTCCATGATTTCAATTATTTTAATTTTTAGGGCCCATAAATAAGTGAGAACATGCAATGTTTGCCTTTCTGTGTCTTATTTCATTTAACAATTTCCAGTTCCATCCGTGTTGAATTTTTTTTTAATAAGACCACAGGCCACAGGCCAAAATGTGCCCTTCAGTTCCTTCAGCCTCACCCTGCCATCTATCCTGGCAGAAGCAGGATGAGGAATTCAGATCCTCCAATTTCAAATTTCCTTTCTCATTTTGGCGGTGAGGAAACAGGTCTCTTGCATTCTCTAATACAAGGGCATACCAACTTTTCAGCCTTGACCCACAGACCCAGTTTCACAAAACAGTACTCTTACCATGTGCACTGCATTCTGACATTTTCTGACATTTTTCTTCTGGTCTATTCTGTGCCATGGTCATGACCTACTGAACTGATTTTTTTTTTTTGAGACAGAGTCTCGCTCTTTAGCCCAGGCTGGAGTGCAGTGGCACAATCTCAGCTCACTGCAACCTCTGCCTCCCAGATCCCGGTACAAGCAATTCTCCTGCCTCAGCCTCCCAAGTAGCTGAGATTACAGGCATGCACCACCATTCCCAGTTGATTTTTGTATTTTTAGTAGAGATGGGGGTTTCACCATGTTGGCCAGGCTGATCTTGAACTCCTGACCTTGTGATCTACCCACCTCGGCCTCCCAAAGTGCCGATTTTAAGATGCACTAGTGGTCATACCTTGCAGTTGAGAAGCACCCTTCCCATTGATTTATTACATGCTCATGACATAAAATACATTATAAAACATTTGCAAAACATCTCAGCTTTTCTTGTCTCCCCTTGTTGTATTTTATAAAAATAATCTTTGGGCCAAAGACTGGCCTAGTTCTTATAGTACCTACCATTGTCTAATAATTTTTGCGACAATTTGTCAAGCCCATCCTCTTCTAGTTGATGGAAGGATTCTCACATGGAAAATGGCCAAGAAGCCCCCTACCCTGGCTTGCTCAGCTATTCATCTACTTTTACAACAGGTGAGGATAGGGAAAGTATGCTATTTCTATTTCTCAAACATAAAAAACAATATTCAGTGATACATTAATAATCCAGCTACAGGATCTGGACCTGGGCCCATTCCTTTATTCACTATCCAGGGTCCTTTTTGCAGACACTACACATAAGAGCCACGTTACACAGTCATTTATAAGAGTTTTATGTCAAAAAAGAACTGTAGAAATTGTTTAGTTGACACGAACAAGTGTTTTTTGGCCTGGGGCTACATCACATTGCCTGCAAGAAATGAGAAAACAAGAGTGTGAACAATTTTAACCATGGCTGACTCCAAAACTCTGGTCCGAGCTGCAAAGGTAACCTCTTGTAGACCACGCATCTGATGCCTTGACGGGCACCACCCCAAGGAAGATACCATCAGGGGAGTTCCTGGGAGGTCTCCCCTCGAAGCCCCACCAGTCTAGCCCTGAATAGTTTGCAGGAGCAGAAGAGAAGCACCCAGAGGGTGGAGAACTGCAGCTGTTGGGCTATAAGTACAGCAGGCTTTCTGCTGCCTTCACACTTTCCATATTTTCTCCAGCAATTCTTGTGCTGTGTGTGCGTGTGTACATACGTGTATTTGCATGGAATCAATATGTACCTACACATACAGAAAAAAATTAATTTTAAGTTTTTCAACTAAGGGGAAGATGAGTCGTGGTTGTTGACTGCCCTGTAGGTTTGATTCTATCAGAAAGACTGGGAAGTCTGAGTTCTGTATTCCTCCGTAAGTGTGAGAGAGAGAGAGCATTTCTTCTATCCTCCCTCTCCTTTTCTTGTCTTTGTTTCAACTTGTACTTTAAAAGGAAATAGTGCCTTCCTGTGCATAAAGCAGTCATCTAAAACGGATTCTCTTTTCTTTCGTTGTTTATACAACCTGAAAAATTAGAAAGAGAAGAAGGGTTAGCGACGCCTCTTGGCCGTTCCTCCATCTCTGAGTGAATACACACGCCCCAGCACAGCCCTCCGCTCAGTACTTTCTCCGTAAGAATTTTCTAAGGCATGGAGCAGTCATCAAATTTGTTAATAATTTGTTCACATTAAACTAAGCCAAAAAGCCTAGTGGCAGTGATCTTAGGACGTAAGCTAATTATTTAGATGCATGAGAGAGCCAGATTATTAGTGAGCATAAATATGTTTGGGATTTTAATAAAACGTTAATTGGTGAGGGTGGTCAAGAGCAGAAACTTTGGACTTGGTCCTACTTAGATTTGAATTTCACATTTTTTACTCATTAGCTCTGCTAATCCAAATGCAAGAAAAATTCATCTATGTCTTCTAAGTTTAAGAATCTTCTATCTTTTTCTCAGTATCTACTGGAGAATTAACTTGGTAAAGTGCATAATACATTTCTACTGAGCCACTCTAACCAAACCAACTTGTCAAGTTACCCACTTTGGGGAAGGCAGTTAAACTTTGTAAGCCTGTGTTTTCTTGTCTTTGAAATAGGGATAACAAGCCGGGTGCAGTGGCTCATGCTTGTAATCCCAGCACTTTGAGAGGCCGAGGCAGGTAGATTATGAGGTCAAGAGATCGAGACTGTCCTGGCCAATATGGTGAAACCCCATCTCTACTAAAAATACAAAAGTTAGCTGGGCGTGGTGGCGGCACGCACCTGTAGTCTAAGCTACTCGGGAGACTGAGGCAGGAGAATTGCTTGAACCCGGGAGGCAGAGGTTGCACTGAACTGAGATCACACCACTGCACTCCAGCCTGGCGACAAAGTGAGACTCCGTCTCAAAAATAAAATAAAATAAAATAGGGATAATAAATAGTTCCTACCTCAAAGGGTTAATGTGAAGATTAGATGAGAAAAAGCAGGCAAGGGTCATGTGACTGAGTAGAGAAGTTCATTATTAGTCAATATTGTCTTACTGCATTAGCAAAAAGTCCCCAAATCTCAAAGGCGTAACAGAGGAGAGTTTTTTTCCTTGCTCACATAAGCTGTGCTCTGGTGTTTTTGGTTGCCAGTCTTCCATGTGGTCATTCAGGGACTAGGTTTCTTCTGTCTTGGGGCACCCAACTCCTCTGAGACCTCAGCCACTGAATTGGAAAAGAGAATGCAGGAAGGTTTTATGGGCTGGGCTTAGAAATGGCCTATGTCACCTCACATTATTCAGTCTTCTGGTCATTCCTAGCTGCAAGGGAGACTGGGGAATTTAACCCACCTCTATGCCTGGAAGGCAGAAGTAACGGATTTGGTGAGCATCTGGCCAGTCCACTAGAGCGGGTCACTTGGTTTGGCTAAAATGAGCTCTCTCTCTGTGGAAATGTATTGTCTTTCTGAAAATTCATAGAGATTTTCCAGACTAATAGTCCATTTCTCTAGTCATCCAGGAAAAACAAAAAAAGACTGAAATCTGGGCCAGGCACAGTGGCCCAAACCTGTAATCCCAGCTCTTTGGGAGGCTGAGGCGGGTGGATCATGAGGTCAGGAGATTGAGACCATCCTCGCTAACACAGTGAAACCATGTCTCTACTAAAACTACAAAAAATTAACAGGGTGCGGTGGCATGCACCTGTAATCTCAGCTACTCGGGAGGCTGAGGCGGGAGAATCGTTTGAATTCAGGAGGCGGAGGTTGCAGTGAGCCAACATCGTGCTACTGGACTCCAGCCTGGGCAACAGAGAGAGAATCTGTCAAGAAAAAAAAAGAAAAACTTTGAACTCTAACAACTGAATTTTTATTGCACTTGAGTATGAATAGATATATCGGTATAGGTATTCAATATTTCAGAATTTCTTTTAATTGCAGTGAGTTTATTCTTTTTGCCTATAAAATGTTTTACCATAACTATAAGGTGTCAAGTTATTGTCCAGTATTTTAAAATGCCAAACAAAGTAGTCATGTGACTGATCTCAGAGCATGCCTTGCGTGGATTACTTGGTGCTAGTGGCAGGTCTAGAAATTGCAAAGGAAAAGCAAACAAAGGAGCACAGAGCCAAACTCCCAAGTGTTTCTTAAGTCTATGCCCAGAAAATGTCACAGCATTGCTCAGTCAGAATTGCTGAATCTTCCTGAAAGATTTGGCCATAATTAGTGCTGCTAAGTTCTGTTGTCAAGGGCCATATGACAGATAACATAATGCAATAAAGTCATTCTGGCCCTAATGTAACACGAAATGTCTCTTTTGAAATATTGCTATAAAGTTGGGCTTTTTCTTAATACAGAGGCATCAAGAAAATATTCTGTTGAGTACTGTTGATTATATGTGCACAGCAAGGATTTTTAATAGATTTTTAAATATCTAATTATTTCATTGATCTTAAAAATATATTTTTAAAAAAAACTACAAGAGAAATAAAAGGTAAAAAAGTTTCATTCTGAGGCCGGACACGGTGGCTCATGCCTGTAGTCCTAGCACTTTGGGAGGCCAAGGCAGGCGAATCACGAGGTCAGGAGTTCCAAGACCAGCCTGGCCAACATAGTGAAACCCCATCTCTACTAAAATTACAAAAATTAGCTGGATGTGGTGGCACACGCACCCGTATTCCCAGCTACTTGGGAGGCTGAGGCAGGAGAATCGCTTGAACTCAGGAGGCAGAGGTTGCGTTGAGAGCCCAGACCGTGCCATTGCACTCCAGCCTGGGTGACAAGCGAGACTTTGTTTCAAAAAAAAAAAAAAAAAAAAAAAGAGTTTCATTCTTTGTATCACACTCAATTATGTTTTCATTTAGCAGTGGTATTTCCCAGTGGTCTGGATTGGCAGTTTCAGGAAGGAGGAGCACCTTAGAATCTAAACCAGTGACTCACTTTATGGCCTTTTCCAAATTAACTCGATAGTCTCACTTCATAAATATGTATAAGTTTCAGCTCCTGTGGATATTGCTGAATGGGTTGGTTCTCTTCACTACCAACTCAAAAGCACCCAAAGGATATATATGCTTTTAATTTCTGGAGAAGCGTATTAATTTAAGTTCAACTAAAATATCTGCTTAAATATAATCCATGTAGTATAGGTAAAAACTGATTGCATTCTGATACTTAACAAGATTGCTTTTATCTAACCAGAAGCTTTCTGAGTAGCAGAAGGTGGAGAAGTGAAGCAAAAGGAAACCTTTTTCCTTTTCCTATGAGCCTTCCAAAGGCAAGTGAATTACCTTGGTAATTACATGGGGGCTAGCGTGTGAGGACTGCTGCTCGTCCTGGATGTAGATGCTGGTTAACACACAGTAAAACACCAGGGAAGGAAGGAGAGGCAGGGGTTTGTGTGGTATCATCAGGGTCTGCTTGAGTTGACAGCCTGAAGCTATCCAGTCAGGGCTGAATCCCAACAGGAAAGCTAATCATTAGTTTATCAGGATGCAGAGAGGGAGGTAATCAGAAAAGAGAGTAATTCTGTCATTCTTCTGCCCAGACTGTTTGCTTTAGCAACATAAAGCTGTGGGTGAGCCTGTGAGCTGTTACTATGAGTTGGTAGCTTTATAGGTATTTAGAAACCCAGGACTGTGGAGGCAGAAGGGATTTGCTAAGATCCTGTCCTGTTAGAACATCACTCATGGTGACCTTTTTTTTTTTTTTTTTAAATCTGATAAGGCACATTAGCTCATCTCTCTTTGTATAAGACATGAATTAGATAATGAATGGCTGCCCAAAGGAAGTGAGGTGGTTATCACACCCTGGGGATTCAGGAGATTATCCGAGGGGTGAAGGTTAATAAAGAAGGATAATATCCTTTGTTTGATCAACTGTTCCATACTAAGTTTGTTAGAATTCCAGACTGCCTTGATGGCAAATTCTACATAAATGATAAAACTGTGTATGTGCTAATATTTGACTAGGGAATTTTTTATTCTCCGTTTAGTTAAATATTGAGATCACTTTGTGTTTTTAATAAAATAATTCTCAACGATTTATCATTTTCCAGTGTGAAGCTAAATACTTGCTTGCTTAGCCACCATCAGTCTGATATAAAAAGTTGTAAGGGTTGCAAGTTTTTCTCTTCTGACCTGAATCAAAAAGTAATTTAGAAAGACGTCACTGCGTCATTCAACAAATCTTTTCAAAAGCCAAACATATTTTGACCTTTTATTTGGATTTGCTACCTGTTAATTGTTTCAGCAGCCTTAACTTAGGTCTTCTATGCAGGACACAGTCTTTATCATCTGTACAAAGCTGTATATCTGAAAATTGAAGGCCAGGAGAAGGTAATTCCAGCTGGCATTCCAGTCTGGATCTGCTGTCATAAATTACTTAGCAGAGGGCATGGTTCGTTACTTTTTATGGTCATGTTCTATATTTGTATGTGCTGGGGGTGGATCACATGACAAAACCATCATTTGATATTAGTGTTTATGTGCACCAGCCAGTGAGGGCTCCATGGAAGGCTTACTGTGCAGTACTTTTAATTTGTATATTTAGCTCTTAATTGAAAATGCAGGCACTTCCATAAGTACTAAAACTACAAATAATCTAAATAAATTTTATATAATTGTCTTTAGGGGAAGACAAACTGCTGCACACCAAACTAGTCGAAATCCACTGTGCCTTCCAGGGATTTTAAAACATAAATTTTGAACATGCTAGTCAACATTGCCAGAATAATAAAGACCAAAATTTACCATTTTCCCTCCTTTAGCTCCTCCCCCGATTTGCTGATGTCCGTTTATTGAAAGGGGAAAGACATTTTTCAAACTAATCAAGAAAGAGGAAAACAACACAATTTTTGCTGTTGCTGTTATCCCTTCCCCAGTGCAGCTTCGTGCTTAAGTTTATGGTGGCAAACACCTAGGAAATGTCCTTCTTGTTTGATGGGTTTTTTTTTTCCTCATAAACTAAAGAGGAAAAACAAATGTTCTTGTCAGGTTTTGGTACATTCACTGCTTTGAGAACCAGTGTTTCCATATCTGGAATCATTTGTTAGATAAATTTGCCTGTGAGTAGTTGCTTCAGATCTTTGTCAGGTCTTGTTCGTCTTGCATACTGCAGCCCTCTTTCATTTCCTGAACTCCATTAATTTATTTGTCAGGCTTTTCTTTCGCTAAGCACTTACTGCATGCCTACTCTATAGCAGTCAGAGCACTTAGCACGTCTCCATCTATTATTGCATTTGCATGAGAACATACTTTGGAAAACAAGGTCTGGGTGATGTTATTTGAACTTCCTCAGCACCTATGTAGTAATCTCTGTTAAACCACAAGTAACTTCTAAAATAACTGTTATTTTAGAACATTTCTACTGTTATTTTCTGCGCATATTTTCTATCCCCTCAAAAAGATTCTCAGGGCCTCAGGGATCTTTAGAGCTGATATCTCTTTGTTTTTCTGACATACTGTGGTCTTTGAGATTGATCTCTCTCTGTTGCCCAGGCTGGAATGCAGTGGCACGATCTCAGCTCACTGCAACCTCTGCCTCCCGGGTTCAAGCGATTCTCCTGCCTCAGCCTCCCAAGTAGCTGGGATTACAGGTGCACACCACTACACCCAATTAATTTTTGTTTTTGTTTGTTTGTTTTTGAGATGAAGCCTTGTTCTGTCACCCAGGTTGGAGTGCAGTGGTGTGATCTTGGCTCGTTGCAACCTCTGCCTCCTGGGTTCAAGCGAATCTCCTGCCTCAGCCTCCCGAGTAGCTGGGACTACAGGCATGTGCCACCATGCACAACTAATTTTTGTATTTTTACTAGAGACAGGGTTTCACCATGTTGGCCAGAGTGGTCTCTATCTCCTGACCTGGTGATCCGCCCATCTTGGCCTCCCAAAGTGCTGGGATTACAGGCATGAACCACCACGCCCAGCCCACAGTATTTTTTATTGGATGCCAGGTTTGATGAGAAGAGAGTCTCGGGTTCTGAGTCACTTGTTTTGTTTGAGGAATAAAAGCTAGGTTCATGGATTACAGTGGTGCAGAGAAGGGACCCAAGTGAAGGGACATTGTTATTTGATGATGCTGTTATCTTTTACTGAAAAGGAACTTGATGTTTGGAGGTGTATTTGGTAAGGACTTAGTTACCAGTTGACAGCCTAACTGGTAGCATGTAAGTCTTGGATCGGCCTTGAAAGAGTATTCCTTATGGGACAAGGGAAGATTAGAGAAGAATAAGTGAAGTGCTGTTGGTGAGGCATTTCATTTCAAAGGTTCGTTTCTCTTACCCTCCCGCCTTTTACAAAGTGAATGCCTTTAAGGGGACCACAGAATGGTTCATTTCTAGATGTGTGGCGCTAACGATGAGAAATGACGGCAACCAGATTTAGGTGACAGATGTCACTCAAGCTTTCGATGATTATAGAATATAGGTTCCCGGAAGAATGTGCTGATTAAATTCACATGGGCTGTGGAGATCCAGCTGGCCTGATATTTAAATGCTGCTGAAAAATGTTCCAATTAGATGGATTCTTCCCTGTGCAGAGTTTTCATGTAAATTGTAAAAAACGGTACTTTCTTGAGGCAGTGAAATTGTTGTGAACGTCCAATGTCAGTCCTCTGAAGATGATAATTATGCAGCTTGAACTACAGAAACTGCAGCGCAGCAGAACTTCAGGGTTTATCCTGTCTCTGTACAGATGGATTCTCTATATAGAATAATGACCAACACATCACACAAATTGGATTTAAATGACTTGAACAACAGGAGTCCCATCATTTTCTTTGGCTGAATATCCTATCGTTGAATGTGTACAGGATTCCTCTTGGATAGTCATAATTGGATTATATTTCCCCATAGGAGCAGGGTTGTAATTTGAAGCTTCATATTTTACCAGCTTGACAGCAAATTAAGCACAGACAGGACAAACTATACATCACACAAACCAAGATACAACTAAAACCTTTATAATTATTTAAAATGGGAAACTGTGGCTCCACATCCCATAAAGGGGTTATAAGTATACTGCTCACGTTGATTATAAGAGTTCCTAATGAATTCCAACTGCAGTACAGCTCATAAAGTCTATATCATAACTTACTTATCTGAAGCTGTTGATGGATGGCCTTAGTAAATAATCGTCAATCCTAATTTTATTTGACTCTTTAGAATTTGAAATGTCTTTTTGTAGAAAAGCACTGGACCACCTGTATTTTAAAAATATTTTTTGTGAGAAAGGGAGAACTCTTGTCTTTTCCTCTCTTGATGGTACTTCTCTGGACTGGACAGATTATGTTCAAAATCATTCTGTAATTCTCTAATACCGCACTTGAGATTGAATTATCTTTTTCAAAAGTAGCCGCCAAAGAATCACAGCATTCTGAGGCTGTGGCCAGCAGTGCCTTGGTGCCTCATTCAACTTTTCTTTGTTCTTCCATTTCCCAAGGCTTAAATGGGAAAAGGAGACAGACAAGAACAACGGGTAGTATGTGAGGAGAGAGGGGAGAGAAAGGTAACCCTCTCCCTGTGGTTTGTCAGTTAGAAGTCAGGGAGGGAGTTGTGAGTTGATCATTCATGTGGCTATGCACCTTAGAACTTTTTCACACAATACTTCTCTGAACTACTTTGGTCTTTATTCCTTTTTTTTTTTTTTTTTTTAGACGGGGTCTCGCTCTGTCACCCAGGCTGGAGTATAATGGAGCGCTCTCGGCTCACTGCAACCTCCACCTCCTGGGTTCAAGTGATTCTCCTGCCTCAGCCTCCCGAGTAGATGGGACTACAGGCTAGTGCCCCGCTAATTTTTTTGTATTTTTAGTAGAGATGGAGTTTTACCATGTCAGCCAGGATGGTCTCCATCTCCTGACCTCATGATCCACCTGCCCCAGCCTCCCAAAATGCTGGGATTACAGGTGTGAGCCACCACACTCGACCTTATTTTCTTCTTTCTTTCTCCATCTTTTGCAGCCTCCTTCGCCAAGGGAAGGCGAAGTGTAGGTGTTAAGTAGTAACAAGGCAGTAATGAAGGAGTGGAACTGTGAGATGCAGGGCTGCCTGCACAGTTGGCATGTCATCAGGCCACTTTAATTTCCCTGACTTTTTTGGTACGTTCATTTCAAGTCAGGTTACCCTAAACTTAGCTGTTTCCCTTACATTGACTCTTGATGCTCTTAGGTTGTCCCAGTCTCCAAATCAATTTAAGTGCTGACTTAGGTAGTGAGTAATCACTGAAATGACTGCCAGTAAGTACTTGGGAGAGGCTGATAGAATAGAATATGATTATTCAGTACTTCTGACAGGGAATGCCCAGCTCTGTGTCTAGTGCTCATAACAAGTGCTCAACAAGAGACAAAATGAATAAACCATCCAAAACCAGCCAGACCCCAGATATTTGAGAAGATTAAGATCTTTTCCCAAGATCACTTATTAAATGAGTCTCTGAAAATCTCGTCTTGTCTTTGTGTTTGTGAAAAGTCAACCCTAATTACTTTTTACAGTTAGAGAAACTCAAGGAGTCTGGAAGAGAGTTTTCTCCCCGTACTTAGGGGATACACAGAAGAGATTCATATTTAACAAGATCATCATTAAGACCTCCCCATAATTATCTCCTTGACCTATGGGTTGCTTATGAAAAAAATATTGTTCCCATGAAGATAAGGAATAGCATAGATCTTTGTGATTAATTTTGGGGAAAGATCTATTTTTCTTGAAAAGAAATTTGTGATTTAAATGTAATCCTGTAATTTAGGTTGTTTTATATAACTATTAGTTTTTTCTTAATAATTGCAATTTTTAACTTTGCTTCCATTCTTTGTTTAGTTATTTAGGTATATCCTAAGCAGAGTTTTAACTTATGTAAATTGTATTTTTAGTAGAGATGGGGTTTTACCGAGTTAGCCAGGATGGTCTCAACCTCAGTTTTACTTCTTGCATTTTTTTCACTTTTCATATATATAAAATATATAAAATATATTTTCATTGTATGTAATTAATGTACAATATATAAAAATTTTATGTCACTTGGGGCATAAACATTTACTCTTTTAGATAGGCTGTATCTATTGCAATCCTATAGTGACCCTTAGATCGCTTTTTTTTTTGAGACAGAGTCTTGCTCTGTCACCCAGGCTGGAATAGTGTCGTGATCTTAGCTGCAACCTCCGCCTCCCAGGCTCAAGTGATCCTCCCACCTCAGCCTCCCGAGTAGCTGGGACCACAGATGTACACCACTACACCTGACTATATATATATTTTTTGTATTTTTAGTATTTTTGTATTTTGTATTTTTAGTAGAGACAGGGTCTTGCTGTATTGGCCAGGCTGGTCTTGAACTCCTGAACTTGTGATCCACCCGCCCCGGCCTCCTAAAGTGCTGGGATTACAGGCATGAGCTACGTCACTGGGCTTCTCTGTTGCTTTTTATTCAGAATACTTTTTTAATCTGATAACATTATAAGTATCCCTTTGCGTGTTATTGACGTGACCTCCTACCTTCCCTAGAACCTTATCTAATCAATCGTTTCCTTCTTTCTCTCCCTGCTGGATCCTTCTGTTTAGTCTAAAAAACCAAATCAGTTTTCTCTATTAAAAAAAAACTTCCTTTATTGCCTAAAATGTCTTTGTCCTCCTCTTTACTGCTGGTTTTCTTAGGAACACTCTGTCCTCCCTGATCTCATGTCCTCACTTCCCTGTCACTTTTTAATCTCCTGTCCTTATCATTTGACCAAAAAAGACTTTCCCAGTGCCCTGCTCTCTTCCTCATTCCATTCAGCCTCCTTGAAGAAATTTTACCGCTAACCATCACCCTCCTCAAAGTTTTTTCTTGGGTAACAAAACTATTCTGTCTGTTTGACTTCATTTCTTTCTCTGACTTCTCATCCTCCCTCTATCCCATAAGTGTACCTATTCCTTCAAGATTCATTCTACGTAATCAGAAGAGGACTTTCTCAAACCCGCTCTCTTCCCCAGTCAGTTTCATCCATTCCCATGGTGGGGTCTGTCACTCATCTCCTTGTGGTACCCACGGTATGTCTCTAGCTGAAAGCTCTTGCTCCATGGCCCTGGGCCTGCATGTCCTCCAAGAACTCAAATGCAGTGCGTCTGTACCACACACACCTCCCCCAAATGCTGGGCTCCCTCCTCATTCTTTCTCCCAGTTGATGAAACCTCAAGCCACCCTGTCTCTTGAAATAGAACTCCTAAGTCCCTGTGACTCCTCCTTTTCCTTCACCCATCTCTGAGTCCTGATGATGTCATAACAGGAAAATCTGTGGGATCTGAAAACTCTACTTCATTCCCCTTTGCTTTGAAAGGAGGGGAGGATGAGAGGGAAGAAGGGGAGAAGGGAGGAAGGAAGTAAAAATGAAAGAAGGCAAAGAGGGAAGGAGGAAGGAAAGAAGGAGGGAAAAAAGAAGGAAGGGGTAGAAGAGAGAAAGAGAAAAAGATCACCTGCTTTTTAATTTTTTTTTAATATAAGGGTATTACAAGTTTGTTTTTTAAAAATCTATGAAATGAAGAAAAGACATAGAAGAAAAACAATGCAGCCTCTTCAACCAGTCTCTGCCTCAAAGCTTCCCCTCGTCCAGGCTGTCTTCCATTCTTACCATCATAACTGTTGCTACAAAACAAAGCAAGCAGAAAACAAAGCAAATCGGGAATCTTGCCATAATCCACTGCCTATACAATCAGTTCCAGACTGCAGAAGATGACATGCAAGGTCCTTTGCAACTTAATGGCCGCATCTGAGTCCTCCCCTCCAAAACCTCCCCCACAGCAAATCCATTATTCCAATCACATTGGACAACCCACATGCTGTGAACCTGTATAATGTGTCTTTGTTCATGCAAGGGCCCAGAATGTCCATTCTTCTCTTACTAATCTGTGTATTTTTCATTTTAACAGATGTAGCATATTCCATAATTTGATGAGCTGGGCTTGGAGACACCAAGAACTGCTTTCTCTAAAAGCTCAAAGGCTAATGAGGGCAAAAGATAAACCTCAACATAGTATATTGTAATAAGGGCATTGTAATAAGTACTGGGCTGGTGGGGGGCCCTAGGTGGCAGTCCTGAATGCTCCATAGGGATTGGGGAGTTGGAGGAGGGGTCACAGGGAAGGGGCCCCTTGAACTGGGACTTGCAAAAGAAGTAGGATTCATGCATGAGAAATTGCACCTGACAAATGGAAGTGCCTAACGTGGCTTTGCTCTGATATTCATATAAACAGACTCAATCTCAGTCCATTCTCTCCAACCCCATCTACCAAGATGACTTGGTGCTAAATATGTTTTTGTTTTGTTTTGTTTTGTTGTTGTTTTGAGACAAAAAGTCTCGCTCTGTCGCCCAGGCTGGAGTGCAGTGGTGCGATCTCAGTTCACTGCAACCTCCGCCTCCCAGGTTCAAGCGATTCTCCTGCCTCAGCCTCCCAAGTAGCTGGGATTACAGGTGTGCACCACCATGCCCAGCTAATTTTTGTATTTTTAGTAGAGATGAGGTTTCATCATGTTGGTCAGGCTGGTGTCAAACTCCTGACACCACCTTTTTGAGTCAGATTTTTGCTCTTTTTGCCCAGGCTGGAGTGCAGTAGCGCGATCTCAGCTAACTGCAACCTCCACCTCCTGCTTTCAAGTGATTCTCCTGCCTCAACCTTCCGAGTAGCTGGGATTGCAGGTGTGCACCACCACGCCAGGCTAATTTTGTATTTTTATTTTAGTAGAAACAGGGTTTCACCATGTTGGCCAGGCTGGTCTGGAACTTCTGACCTCAGGTGATCCGCCCACCTCAGCCTCCCAAAGTGCTGGGATTACAGGCGGGAGCCACCATGCCTGGCCTAAATATGTATATTTTTTTAAACAATTGATTGTTGAATTTTATTTTTTAATCCAGTCAATTACTTTTTAATTCTTTTTAATAAGCAAGTTTAGGCTGTTCACACGTGCTTTTTGTTACATTATTTGTCCTGAAGCCCAAGTAAATGCATCTTTATTGTAGTCATTTCTTACTTTTCTCTTTTAATTTATGTGGTTTTTGTGGCAGATTTTAAACTCTTTGTTTCTTTCTGAACTTGGCCAAAGGATAACCTTACGTAGTCTGATGTTAACATTTTAAGAATAATATATTGCAGAAAAACCATTTTAACCACTTCTTTTTATTTCGATTAACTAAGCAAACTTGGATTCTTTTCTAGGAAACAAAAGGAATCTTTCATTCCTCTTCAAGTGTTCATTATTTGTAGCTATTACCTGAGATCCTTTGGAGATTCTGCTAATACCTGATAGTTCCAAGAATTTACTTGCTAATTTACTAACAATTTCCATTATCTTCTATTCTTGCATAACATTCTGATTCATTTGTTTCTCAAGTATGTCTTTATAAATAAATGTCTGGTCTTGTTTCCTACAGTGGCAAAATGGATATGTATCTTTGTGATGCACTGTTCATATTTTTAATTGGTCAGTTGTTCTAAGCCTGAAAATATCCTCCTTTGCCTTCAAAGAGCAAAGTGACCCTGGGCAAGTACCTTCTCTTGGCCTTATCATAGCTTTTCAACGCCGTCCTCTCCTCCTCCAAAGTCTAAGGAGAGAAATCAAACTATTTTCCCATGTCATTAAATACCAACTCTCTTTACCTGTGATCACTTTGAAGGTTTGCCTTGGCCTTTCTGTTTCTTTAAGGTGGCGGAGATGCATATGGGGGGAAGTTCGCGCACAGGAAGTCACCCACTGCTGAGTCAGTGGCTTTCTCTGGATTCTCATGATGTCAGTGCCAAAATTCTATTTAGTTCAATAAATTTTCTGTTATCTCTGTTCCTGATTTTATGTTCATCGCAATCCTTTCTTTTCTGTCTTTCAAAGCGTGAGCTTCCTTATTCTGCCTGTTTGTTTGAGACGGAGTCTCCCTCTGTCGCCCAGGCTGGAGTACAGGGGTGTGATCTCAGCTCACTGCAACCTCCTCCTCCCACGTTCAAGCAAGTCTCCTGCCTCTCTCAGCTTCTGGAGTAGCTGGGATCACTTATGCTGACGTGCATCACCATGCCTGGCTAATGTTTTGTATTTTTAGTAGAGTCGGGGTTTTGCCACGTTGGCCAGGTTGTGTCTCGAACTCCTGACCGAGTGAGCCACCGCTCTCGGCCCCTTAGTCTGTTTTATAGGTGGATTTGTCAGTTAGGGCTGGTGGAACAAAACAACACAAAGTTAATGGCTTAAACAACAGAAGTGTATTCTTTCATAGTTCTGGAGGTTAGAAGTCAAGGTGTGGGTAGGGCCACCCTCCCTTGGAACCCTAAGGGAAAGATCTCTTCTGGGACTCCCTCCTGGCTTCTTGTGGGTTGCTGGCAATCTGGTGTTTCTTGGCTTATAAATGCATCACACTCTGTCTTTGGGTTCATGTGGTTTCTTCCTGTGTGTCTGTCTCTGTGTCTACATTTCCCCTTTTCAAAGGGACATGCAAGACTAGGGCCCCCACCCCTATGCTCGCTACTGCAGTGCGACTTCATCTTAACCAACTCATGTAAAAGTTGCAGATGTATCTGCAACAATCCTATTTCCAAATAAAGCCACATTCTGAAGTGCTTAGGGTTAGAATATCATTATATGAATTAGTGGAGGGACACCACTCAGCCGTAACACTAGTTTATCAGGCATTGTTCTACTGTTACTATCTGTGCAATGCAGGTGTCATTTGGGCCGGTTGTTCTAGCATGTCCTGGCTTACACCATCACGTATTCCTCTGTACCAGTAACTGCTGCTTCTCTCTCTTTGGGAGCTTTCATCATGAGCCCATTCAAACATGCTCAGGTGGAGAGTTCCAGGCCCATTTGCCCTTTTAAGTTGCAAAAGTGTTTTTTCATAGGAGTCAGGCCGCCAGTTGGTGGGATTTCATTTATTCGATGTCTTTATTGTTTATGAAGCCTATCATACTGTGTTTGTGGTGTCTTGTTTTCCTATTTCCTAAAATCTTACAGATAACAATACAGGGAGGGAGTACCATCTGTAAATCTCCTTCCCAAGAGTCCGTAGATTGCATTCAGCAATTTTCTTGAATTCTTTTTTTCCTCCGTTGTTTTCTTTTCTAATTTTTGTGTACAGTCTTATGAAAATCTCAGTGACTTCCCGAGACTTTATGTGGACACGTAGAACTCACATAAAAGTGAAGGAGAGACACTGGTGTGCATTGGCCACACGTCTGGGAGACATACCCAGATTAGACCAGCTCCTCAGGGTGCAGACAAGGTGACGTCGGAGGACACCGTTGGACTGGGATTCATTCTTACAGTGGGGCTTAGGCCGCTGGGAGGAAGAACCAAGTACTGGTTCCTAAAGGAGTGCAAGGACGGGAATCCAAACGCTCATGGAGCCCCAGGGCCCCTTGATAGAGGCTTCTCACATGCCCAGCTCCACCACTGCGCCACAAAACCTTCCAGAAGCGCAACCATGAAGATCCCTCTCCCCGGCTTGGCTGGCGGGGGTGTTTTCACACCAGGAGCTACCAGCCTACTGCTCAGTGATAAGAAGTGCTCATAAACCCTGCACACGAGCACCCTGAAAAAACCCAGAGGAGCTTGCCCTAGAAATCGCCCCGTAGGTTCTCTCCTGCGTGTTTCCTGTCTGTTTCTGGTCACTCCTGCTTGGAGTAGCGGGAGTCCATTGAGAAGAAGAGTCCCAGAGAGCAGAGTGGCAACTGCTACACTCCCAAGCTTATGTCCTTGGTCTGCCAGCCTGAGATGAGAACCATATGGATGGACTCCATTTTTTTTTTTTTTTTTTTTTTTTGAGACAGAGTCTCGCCCTGTCAACCAGGCTGGAGTGCAATGGTGTGATCTCGGCTCACTGCAACCTCTGCCTCCTGGGTTCAAGCAGTTTTCCTGCCTGCGACTATAGGTACGTACCACCATGCCCAGCTAATTTTTGTGTTTTTAGTAGAGATGCGGTTTCACTATGTTGGCCAGGATGGTCTTGAACTCCTGACCTTGTGATCCGTCCGCCTCGGCCTCCCAAAGTGCTGGGATTACACACGTGAGCCACCATGCCCGGCCAACTCCATTTTTTTTGCAAACCAAAATCAAACACAGATGGACTCCTTTTTTTTTTTTTTTTTTTCCCAGACCAAAATCAAAGAGATGAGCTCCATTCATTTCCTTTCCAGAGCTCTTCCCTGATAGGGAGGATGTCGTGGGCGGAGAAAGATAGAAAAGAATCATTTCTATAGCAGTTTCACGAGTCTGCGTCTGTGTATTCAATGCTTGGGTGGGGCCCCCCTTCTCAGGCAAGGCCTTGTCACAAGCTCTTGTGTCATTAATTGTGGGAACCCGCAGCCTGGCTCAAATGACCACAGGGGTGCCTCTTTGTCAGACATACGCTGTGCATCTGGCGGCATTGGGAGGGTAATGTGATATGGCTCACAATTTTATTTTTAACAAAAAATACATCTGTCAGGCTCATTTCAGCTGACAGGATAAATATCATATTTCATTGCCAGTTTGTAAACACCTCACTTTTCATCTCTATCTAACATGTTTCCCGGGTGGTTTACAAATTGAAAAATCAAGTGGAATACATTTGGGACTGAGCATGTGTGCTCTGTCAGTCAAGTCTGGGGTAGTGTTTATATGGAACCAAGTTTACATGGAACCAACCATAGGTGGCTGACCAGGAAATGTGACTGTGGCAGATTTGTCCCAGGTAGAATTGTCTTGAGTAAGAAAACCCAGTAGAGAAAGTGGTTTTGAGACCGCTCATCAGCTGCCTTGGACACCTGGAGCCATTTCTTTTACAGACGAAGGATGCATTGTGTCATTGTCTCAGGACCCTCATCCTGTTGTTCCTCCGGCCACAACTGTTCCTAACCAAAAGATGATTTTATTTCACTGCCTTTGAAAATCATTCTTTAGGCCAGGCTTGGTGGCTCACGCCTGTAATCCCAGCACTTTGGGAGGCCGAGGCAGGTGGATCACCTGAGGTCAGGAGTTTGAGACCAGCCTGGCCAACATGGTGAAACCCTGTCTCTGCTGAAAATAGAAAAATTAGCTGGGTGTGGTAGTGGGAGCCTGTAATTCCAGCTACTCAGGAGGCTGAAATAGGAGAATCTCTTGAACCTGGGAGGCAGAGGTTGCAGTGAGCAAAGATCGCGCCTGCACTCCAGCCTGGGTGACAGAGTGAGACTTCATCTAAAAAAAAAAAGTCATTCTTTATAGGTATAATATGAAGATTCTCTGAAGTGATTCCAAAATGCAAAATTCAAACACTATTGTTCAATTTCTTCACTTGCAACCGGAGAGTAGAAGGGACAGTGTTTGTTTTATGACGTTGGGGCGTTCTGCAGGGAGAGAATTTGAGATGTAAGTAGAATGGCAAATAGAAATAGTGAAATAGCTAGATTCCCAGTCCTGAGGGGTTTTTTCCCTCAGTCTTGTTATAAACAGTACTGATGGCATTTTATGTGAATATTTATGAGGGACCTTTTCATTAAAAGATCTCAAAATTCTCTTATCACCTGTTAGTTAATTTTCACAATGTCATGCTAGAGCGCGTAGGTAGTAATATTATATGCCACGTACAGATGGAGAGATCAAAGCCTGCAGATGTTCAGTTACAGAACTTGCCAGGAACCTGCAGCGATCAGCTGGGCTCTTTCCGGCCCAGGGCACCAGCCTCTGGTTACTGGTGCCACCCAGCTTTCCCAGGCTTGGTAACCAGTGAGAATCAGGTCTAGAGCTAGCTGGGAAATGACAGGAATGGTGACTTTGGACTCACCTCCACCCCCTCCCTGCCATGCAAACTCCCACCTCCCACCCGCTCGTCTTCCCTTCTTGTCAGCCCCGTTATTACTCAGGGCTGATTTCCACTGACCTTGGAAAAGGATTGATTGATAACTACAGGGGTTGGTAATAATTGACAAGGTCACACTTTTCCAAAAAGTCTATGCATTTTCAAATGGAAGTCTAAATGCCAGCCACATCTTCCCAGGCTTGCTTCCTGCTGTCCTGCTTCAAATTCTCTTTTCCCTCATTGTCAGGAACCAGAGATGCGTAAGAACCGGCTAGGTGCAGCAGCTCACGCCTGTAATCCAAGCACTTTAGGAGGCTGAGGTGGACAGATCACAAGGTCAGGAGTTCGAGACCAGCCTGGCCAATATGGTGAAACCCCATCTCTACTAAAAATACAAAAAATTAGCTGGACATAGTGGCGATATCTGTAGTCCCAGCTACTTGGGAGGCTGAGGCAGGTGAATCATTTGAACGGGGAGGTGGAGGTTGCAGTGAGCTGAGATCACACCACCGCACTCCAGCCTAGGTGACAGGGTGAGATTCCATCTCAAAAAAAAAAAAGAACCTCCTATGGAAGTAGCCCTCAAACTACATCTCCACGGCAGGCTCTGCCAAGCCACCATTTAGTGCAGAGGTTTCTGAGGATGAGGAGGGAAAGAATGGAATGGAAAAGGGACACTCTGTTTGTGTTCCCACAGTCCGCAGCACTATAATCCTCAAAGGGTGAAGCAGTGAACTTCAGATGTACCAATTATGAAAGCCTAAAGTCCCTCATATACAGCAATCGCCTATAATATATTTGTGACCAAACATGTTCCAATGAAAACCAGTAAAATAAGCCAGGCATGGTGGCATGCACCTGTAGTCTCAGCTACCTGGGAGGCTGAGGTGGGAAGATCCTTTGAGCCTAGGAGTTTGAGTCCAACCGGGGCAACATAGCAAGCCCTTGTCTCTCAAAAAAATATATTAAACAAACCAATGAGATAGAAAAATTCTATAAAATCTTGGGAAGTAGAATTCAAGGAAGTTGTGACAGTTGACAATTTAAGCTCAAGTACATTTTCTCAAGGGAAAAACCTAGATAAATAACTGACAGTGGATCGGTGTGGTGGCTCACACCCGTAATCCCAGCACTAGGAACTAAGGAGGGCAGACAGTTTGAGCCCAGGAATTCAAGATCAGCCTGGGCAACACTGCAAAACCGTGTCTCTACTAAAAATACAAACAATTAGCCCAGCATGGTGGTGTACACCTGTAGTCCCAGCTATTCGGGAGGTTGAGATGGAAGGATCACTTGAGCCCAGGAGGTCCAGGCTACAGTAAGCCACGATCACACCACGGCACTCCAGCCAGACTGGGTGACTGAGCAAGACTGTGTCTCAATCAATCAGTAACTGACAATGTTTAAGCATGGCCGGGATATCATAAGACAACCAAGATTATTCTTTAGAAATCAGCCTCAAAATACCATCAACGAGATGTTTGAAGGCTAGGGATCTAAACATGTTTTCTCTTACCTGCTCTGTTACTACAACCCAAAGGCCAGCTGAAGTCACCCTTCCACTTAGGATCCAGTAAGATGTGCTGGAACCCTCATTCCATGTGCTATGGACGTGCCAGGATATCTGGAAGTGTTCCTGCAGCACACTGTCGCAGTAGCCCTGGCTTCCAGGCCTAGCTGCTGCAGACTCGGCTGTGTCTGTTTTGCTCATGGAGCCTGAAGTTCTCCTTGATTGCATTGGCAGGAGACAGCTGCAGTTTTAAATAGCAATCTCCAAGCCAGGAACTGGGAATCGTCCTCTCTGTCCCCCGCTGCCATCACTTTTCTTGCTCACCTCATTCATTAACTCAGCACTTAATTGCTGAGCACGTACTATGTGCCAGATGCCAAGGACACTGCAGAAAAGAAGCCATCCTCGTGCTTGCTGGAAGCTCTGCCCCTTACCTGCCTTTTGGAGCCCTCTCCTTCTCCCATCCCCCTTGCTGCGGCCTTCCCCAGTTTCTTATCAAGCCCCTGATAAACACTCCCAACTGGTGTCCGCTCTGACTTGGTGCCGTCCCCCTGCCCCTGCCCCTGCCTCTGACTCTCTCCTCCCTGCCAGGTCGGTTATTCTAAACTTCCGACTAGGTGACTGCCCTGCTTTAAATCCTCTCAGAGCTCCCCAAGACCGAATGAATGTCTGGCTCAGCAGCCTCATCACCCAGAATGCCCCCAGGTAGGTTTGTTTGTTTTTGAGACAGAGTTTTACTCTTGTCACCCAGGCCAGAGTGCAGTAGCACGATCTCAGCTCACTGCAACCTCTGCCTCCTGGGGTCAAGCAATTTTCCTGCCTCAGCCTCCCAAGTAGCTGAGATTACAGGTGCCTGCCACCACGCCCGGCTAATTTCTGTATTTTTAGTAGAAATGGGGTTCCACCACATTGGCCAGGCTGGTCTTGAACTTCTGACCTCAGGTGATCTGCCCACCTTGGCCTCCCAAAGTGCTGGGATTTCAGGTATGAGCCACCTCACCTGGCCCGATTTTTTTTTTTTTTTTTTTTTTGACAGGATCTTACACTATTATCTAGGCTGGAGTGCAGTGGTGCCATCATGGCTCACTGCAGCCCCAAACTCCTGTGTTCAAGTGATCCTCCCACCTCTGCCTCCCTAGTAGCTGGGACTACAGGTGTGTGTCACTATGCCTAGCCATTTTTTTTTTTTTTTTTTTTTGGTAGAGACAGAGTCTTGCTTTGTTGCCCAGGCTGCTCTCAAACTCATGGGCTCAAGTGATCCTTCCGCCTCAGCTTCTCAAGTAGCAGGGACACCTAGTTAGTTTTATTTTAATTTTTGTAGAGATGAGGTCTCACTATACTGTCCTGGCTCAGGTGATCTCCCACCTTGGCCTCCCAAAGAGCGGAGATTACAGGAGTTAGCTGCCACATCTGACCTGATTCTTATTCCATGCCGTTAAGGAAAATGTGTTGTTTCCTGAGCATAGCGTGGCTTTGTGCTCTTTTAGGTGTCTTTGTCTGCTGTTATCTCAGCCTTTCCCTTCAGATTTCTTCTCATCTGCAAATAAGAAGCAAACACCTCGCCTCTGGATTGTCCTACTTGGTGCCACCCACAGTCAGACCAGTGGCCTCCTAAGCCCTCCAAGGCTGGGTCCCACAGCTCCACTGTAACCATTTGTTCCTGTGACCCTCTCACTCATCTTTTGAGTAGCTCAGGGCCAGGAATATGGTAACTGTGGTAAATGTAGTCATTTATTGTAATTTTTCAGTGAATTTCATACCCTGTTTTTTAAAACACCCATTCATATCACAAGCCAACATTCAGCTCAGAGATAAATGTTAAATCGGCCTAAACCTCACGTTCCTCTGCTGCAAAATGAGGATTATGATACTCAATTACAAGGTCCCTAAGAGAATTACCATCTATCTTTGTGGAAGCTGCAGTTTCTGTCACATCAGAGCATCTCCTTATGGGGTCGCAGTCTGTGTTAGTTCTGTTATCATCAAAGTTTGCACACTGAGTTCCCACCCTTGGCCTTGAATTATACCCTCTGGACATCTAAAGGATTCATGAATTCATGGGCAACACGGCAAAATCACGTGTTGTGGATTTTAGATGGAAATCTTAGATGTCCAGAAGGGTGGAAACTTAGATGTCCAGAGGGTATAATTCAAGGCCAAGGGTGGATATTATTCTCTCAGTTAATAAGGGGCAGAGTCAGCTGGACACAGTGGCTCATGCCTGTAATCCCAACACTTTGGGAGGCCGAGGCAGGTGGATCACGAGGTCAGGAGTTTGAGATCAGCCTGTCCAATAGGGCAAAACCCTGTCTTTACTAAAAATACAAAAATTAGACAGGTGTGGTGACAGGTGCCTGTAGTCCCAGCTAGTCAGGAGGTTAAGGCAGGAGAATCTCTTGAACCCGGGAGGCAGATGTTGCAGTGAGCCAAGATCGTCCCATTGTACTTCACCCTGGGCGACAAGAGGAAGACTCCCTCTCAAAAAAAAAAAAATTAATAAGGGACTGAGTCAAGACTAAAATCCAAGACTGACGCTGACACCCGTGCTGTGTGGAAACTTCCCTGTGCTGCCAGAGGAGTCTATGCTGCCAGGACATCCTACCACTAGCAGTTTTGTCCTTGGCCCACTCCTCCAAACACAGGAAAACACCTCCACCAGAAAGTCTACAAACTAACTTTCCTTCCAAAACTCATAAAATCGATGGCCACCATGAGCCACAAAAGAAACTGCCTTTAAAGAAAATCAGGCTGGGCACGGTGGCTCACGCCTGTAATCCCAGAACTTTGAGAGGCTGAATGGGGCACATCAGGAGGTCAGGAGTTCAAGAGCAGCCTGGCTAACATGGTGAAACCCTGTCTCTACTACAAATACAAAAGTCAGCAAGGTGTAGTGGCATGTGCTTGTAATCTCAGCTACTCGGGAGACAGAGGCAGGAGAATTGCTTGAGCCTGGTAGGCAGAGGCTGCAGTGAGCCGAGATCATGCCACTGCATTCCAGCCTGGGCAACAGAGCCAGACTCTGTCTCAAAATACAAACAAATTGAAAGAAAAAAATAAACAACAAAAGAACATGAGAACACAGTAACTACCATTCAGTACAGTTTCCAACAAGCCTCAGAGTCCCACATGGTGCCTCAAAGGGTGTTGAAGGACTGAATGTCCTACAGTTGGCTTTACCCAGTGTCAGCTGCCATCATGGGGAGAGTTCAGTTTCTCCCACACTCTTCCATGCGCCTCTGCTTGACTGTAGGGATTAGCTTCTTGATCTGTGTTGTCGTGCCCCTTACTAGCTAGGTTTTGCATTCATTCTCTCATTTAACAAACACTAGTTGAGATTCTATTTGCCAGATCTTGGTCTGGGGCTGGGAAAATAGTGAGCACAGCAGATCTGGCGTCCTGGAGTTTGCAATCTAGCGGGTCCATCATGAGAGTGGCGCCATTTTGCCATATCTTGGGTTCTCCACAGGGTTGGTAACATCCTCCAAAAAAGCATTTTGGAAATATGTGAGGGTCGTTTTGGGTTGCCAGATGCAGGAGGTTGCTCTTGGCATTTGGTGGGCAAGGGCCACAGATGCCAGAAGCTCAGCAACACACAACACAATCCGTTATCCCGCCTCCTACTTGAATCTCACCCACCATGTATGCATGTAGGTGAAAAACGTTTTTAATCATCCCAGCTTAGAACCTAATTCCATTCCATATTCTGTATTAATATGCATAGTAATTTCATATATACCCTAAATTACCCTGGAATGCAGCTGCAGTGCAAATTGAGGGAAGATGACATGTTTTGTTCTGAACTTTACCATATGTTATTTGCCATTTCAGAAAATGGTATCTCCAGATATCTCCAAAAGACTTCTTATATTGAAGTCTTTGCTAAAACGCTCACCTGTGTCAGTCCACATCTGTGGCTGCCTCTTTCCCCAGGATTCTATGTGCAGTTGCAAGTTTGAGGCAATGTCATATCTTCCTGGCAGTGGTGTGGCCAACCATTTATGTCTTGAAATTGCTTTCCTTTTATTTCTCCTTTATTTTAAAATTAGACGCCATGTGGATTTCTTAAAGTGATGTGTGTATGTAGCTTATATTGCCTGTGAATTTCTTTCAGGCTAGAAAAGACAGGGTAATAAAATACTTGCAATTTTAACAATGGAGTATTGGGTTTGGCGGGGTATAAGTCACAAAGCTAGGTGTTCCTGCCATATCAACAGAGGTCCTGCCCATGAGTTTTAGGTTGTAGTCCCCAGTCAGAATAAACAAAATGATCCTGGAGCCTTGCTGAACTGTGGGGACTTTCAGGAGTCCTGGAAGAGAGACTGGGGCAGCCAGGGCAGCAGGGGGTACCCAAAGAGCTTGGAAAGTGGCTGTTTGCCAACCACTACAAAGTATCACGGTGCCTTAACAGCTGGTGAAGTTGCCCTTGTGTCCTTTGGCTGAGTGTCAGCTGTAAGCTCAGCCTTCCTGCTGAGCCTCTGTTTCCCATGCAAGTAAAGTCTTCAGGCTGTGCCCATAGCTCCACTGGGTAAACCAGAGGACAGGTGCTACTAAAAGATATCTGTTTCTCTTTCATTCTTCTTCTGCCCTGAGCTGCTAGAAACTCCATGTCATTAACTTCATGCCCCAGAAATGTAAGTTTCTGCTCCCTGGGGTTCTTCTAGCACCCTTGCATTGAACTTGAGCAATCTTTCCCAAGAACTATCCCCAATGCCCCAGAGTTTGTCAGGGTGCCCCATCTGTTCTCCACCTTTTCCAGTATGTCCCAGGGTTATGTAAGTAAATTGCCTGAGATTCTCAAAAAGAGATGACCTAAATTTCCACCCCATTCAAGAGGGCCTGCACTGTAAGCATGTCCTTCTTACCACGTATCGTGGGCACTGTGTTCTCAGATCTTTTATCAACTACAGTGTTTGAGCAATAATTATTCCATTTTGTCCAGCTATCCATGATATGCTTTTACTTCGGTATTTGTGGTCAGTAAAATTGCTTGAATAATTACAATAATAGCAGCTGTCATTTTTTAGGCTTCTATCATGTGTCGGACATGGTGCATGTATTGTCTTATGTGATCACCATCAGAACCTTGCGGATGACATAGGAAGAATACTGAGGCTCGGACTAGTGTGAATGATACAGTTTAAACCCAGATGTTTCCTGTTCCAAAGCCAGTGTTTTTTTTTCTTTTCTTTTTTCTTTTTTTTTTTGCCTAAGAGTATTAGCTATGGGAGCCAGAGATATCTGGGTCCAGATCTCAGTTCTAGCCAGATGATCTTGGGCAAATTACTAAGTATTTCTTGATCTTGTTCCCTCACTCATAAAACAGGGGTAATAATGCTAACTCTTCCACCAAAGTTTTATGATGTTTACATAATATATAGGATACAAAGCACAGTGCCTGATTTATAGTAAGCAATCAGTATATTTTCATTTCTTCCCTCCCCACAAACTGATCTTCAGATGATAGTCATCCCAAAGGACTCTGGCAGATTTCTGTGGGCTTCCTAGCTTGACCTGGTGATGAGGACCAAATAAATCCCATTGTCTGTCCAGCTCAGCTCCTCTTGGCCCAGCCTTTTCCCTGTGTTTATTCTGGAAGGAGTACTTAATGTGCCAGAAGGAAGGAAAGGGTTTGACCTTACTGGTCTTCTCAGGAACTGTGTTTTGTACCCATGTGTGATGCTGGAAAGGTACATCTTAGAAATCCAGAGAAATCTTCTAGAATCAACCATGGGAAATGGTTGTCTATTTTTTCTCTCTATAAATTTCCCAACTTTTTGTGATGTTTGCCATTGGTGGAGTGTGTGTATTTTGACTTTAACTTTGTATTTTGGAGTCACCAAAAAAAAATCAAGACATAAGTAAGTCTATAGGCTGGAAGTCAGAAGGACGCAGAGCTGAGGAAAGGTGACTGAAAGAGAAAAACAAGATTGGTGAGGCACCAGAGGGTCCAGCAGGCATGTGAAACTGCAGCTGTCATGTTTTATTCTGTGCTGCCAATCAGCAGCAGGCATATCATCTTGGACCACGTGCCGGCGTCCATAGTGGCTGGAATTGAAAGTGAACTTTAGCCTATGCGTGGTTGAATTCAGGTCATCCAGTTGGGGGAAAAAGCAGCTTTTATCCCTGTTCACTTCCTGATTTCTCCTCATTGATGTCCCGTACTCCATTCTGATCAGCTGCTAGCGTGTGACAGGCTGGCTGGATCAAACAGTATCAACCAAACGTTCAGTCAAACATTGTGGTCAGCTAAATATTTCCACATAAACCTTTTACATTAATAAAATCTCCGCAGCTCCACTGACCTCTTTGTACCACTTTGCTCCTTTTGTTCATAGTACGATATCTTTAATATGTCTGTTGTTTACTGCTTGTAAACCTCAAAGGAAAGACCTGTTTTACTCACTTATGTATCTTAAGTCCCTAGGACTAAACCTGGCACCTAGTAGATGCTCAATAACTATTATAACAGATGAACAAGAAAACATGAGGTCAGAGTTAGTGGACATCAGGCAGAAAAAATGTTTATGTAGGAAAACAGAGAACATAAAAGTTAATATCTGATCATTTTGTTCATGTATGAATAAAAAATTTGTATCAAAACAAGATGAACTATTACTATCTTTAGAGAGGTACATTTTATTTCTGCTACCCAGATCACCTTGGACTTTTTAGAAGCTTCATTTTTGTTTGTCACTTCAGTGTTAGTTTGTGTATTCATTCTTTTGTTCATTCACTCCTGTTACATGGCACTGTGTGTAGTATAAAAATGCAAGCTAGACCACCAGCATCCACTCATATAACCCAAAGAAGTCATTTTAAATAGTGCCCCTCCCTCACCTTAATTTGTTAAAATATGGTAGAGTGAAACCAAGGCTAAAGGTTGTTTTTCTCTATAGGCCAGCTAGTTTTAGGATCTAATGAGCAATTGACCTGGGAAATTAAACAAAAATATTTTACCACCAACTACAGACTGTACCCATAATCTAGGCTGGCTGTCTCACAGACTTTAGATGCTGGCCAGGATGAATGACTCAGCACAAGTCAACCCCAGGAGAGAAACACAGAGCTCACCCCTGGCTGATTGAGGGCCAGAAGCACCATTCTTGTAGGTGAGGAACAGAGCATGTATACATTGTGTTGTTCTGAATCGGAACTGAATTGTTCTGAATACAGGAACATATAGCATATTTATGAATCATGTGTACTAGATTGAAAATATAAGAAGATGCCCCCAAGCAAAGGCACACTGAGGCACCAGAAGGGAACTGGCCTGAGGAGCAAAAAAAAAAAAAAAAAAGCAAGCCCATCAGCAGCTGCACTGCAGATATTACTCATAAAGTGTGGCCCCTGGGAAGGCCTGGTTGAGGGCAGCCTAAATCGCATGTCTACATTGGAGCTCCTGGTCTTTCTGCTCAAACCTGCTCCTTCTGCCATTTCCCCATCTCAGTTGATGGCGACTCCATCCTTCTAGTTGTTCAGTTCAGAGACCAAGGAGTCATTCCTGACCCCTCATTTGCTTTCATACCCCACGTCCGGTCTGAAATCTACTTTTCACAATCTCCACTACAGTCACTCTGGCCTGAACTCCCTTCTTCTCTTATCGGAATGAGTGCGGTCATCTCGGCTGTGATCTCCCTAATTCTGCATTTACCCGCCAGTAATCTATCCTCAGTACGGCAGCGAGAGCGATCCTTAGAACAGAAAACCACATCGTGTTATTCCTCTGCTCAAAACTCTATGGGGACCTCCATCTCATTCAGGATAAAAGCCAAAATCCTTTTAGCAGCTCCCATGATTGGTGCCCAAACAGCCTGTCATTTCCTCTCTGACTTCACAGCCTGGCCCTTTCTCCCTCAGTCACTCCCATTACAGCTACACGGGTCTGCTTGCTCCTTAAACACTGGAGACACGTTCCTACCTTGTGATCTTTGCAGTGGCTGTTTCTTCTCCCTGGGGAGCCTTCCTCCAGATACCTGTATGGCTAAAGCCACTTCCAGATGTTTATTCAGAGGTCACCTTCTCAGTGAGACCTATGCTGGCCATCCTATTTTAAATTGAAACCCACCCCCCATATACACTTCTGATCCTCTCACTAGGTTCTACCTTTTTCCCTCCATGGCTTTTTATAGTTAACATGCTATATAATTTAGTTATTTATTACAATCATTGCTCTGAGTCTCTATCCCCCTATGATGGTTAATTTTATGCATCAACTTGACTGGGCCATGGGGTGTCCGGATATTCGGTTGAGTATTATTCTCAGTGTTTTGGGGATGAGATTAACATTTAAATTGGTAGACTGAGTAAAGCAGATTGTGCTTCCTCATCAGTTGGATTGCCTCATCCAGTCAGTTGGAGGCCTGAATAGAACAAAAGTCTGACCCTCCTTTAAGTAAGAGAGAATTCTTACTGACAGCCTTTGAGCTGGGACTTTTTTTTTTTTTTTTTTGCCCCCACCCTGCCTTTGGACTCAAATTGAAAGATCATTGGCTCTTCCTGGATCTCCAGCCTGCTGGCCTTCAGACTTAGACTGGAGCTTACACCGTCGGCTCTCCTGAGTCTCCAGCCAGCTGACTGCAGGTCTTGGGACTTGTCAGCCTCCATAATCACATGTGCTAATTCCTAAATAAACACATCCTATTGCTTGTGTTTCTCTGGAGAACCACTTACCACTTGAACAAAAGAGGGCAGGGACATCAGAGTGCTGTCTGTATTGTTTACTGCTATACCCCAGCACCTGGAGCAGCTCTGGCATATAAATATATACCTGGTCCGGGATATATTTGTTGAATAAATCAAGAAACAAATGAACCAGCAGGTAACAAAATAACTCTTTTTATAGATAACACTGAGCAAAATTGTCTTCATTTTATTACACAGTCATGATTGATAGGCTTTATATCTAAGAACTGAGTCAAAAATCAAATAATGGTCCTTCCAACACATGCCTCATAGAAAGTAGTTCTGGTTGTACATCACGTTTTATGCTGTATTTATACATACTGTTAGCCACACTTTCCCTTTGGGGTCAATGTCAAAGTCCAGGCTCAGCAATCTACAAGCACTGATAAGACTTGGAGTCCATGGGATTTATGGCATACGGGAGCTATGGGACCCCACTGGACTTAGAAGTAACCAAAAATCCCTCTTGGACAACAAAGAAGCATCCCAGCTTAAGACCTGAAGATGAAAAGTGATTGGCCATGAATGTGCGCTGGAAAAGGAAAAGACTGCGATTTAGTGACTTTTTTCCTTAAAAAGCCTGCCTTTTCACACAAGTTTAGATGTATGAGAGAAAAAGCAAGAAAATACAGAGAAAGGACAGGAAAGAGACTGTAATTGTCAGTGGCGGGAGTTATTAGAAGTGCGGACAGGGCTGGCCAACAAATGACCTGCAGAAAAGACAGCACCAGAGGACAGAATCCCAGTTCATGGTGGGAGGGCTATGCCAGCAGCCCACGCAGAGATGATTACAGCTCCTGAAAATAACACTGTGCATGCGTGTGTGTGTGTGTGTGTGTGTGTGTGTGTGTGTGGTAAGTGAGGGAAAACAGGCTGCTTTACCTCCATTAAATGCCCTTGAAAGCATCTCTATGGTTATAAGTGAGACAGCCAGAAAGGAAGGGGCAAACGAATACACAGTGGGCAGCCCAGCAGGTCTCCATGAAACCCTACAGCTTCCCCACAGGCCTCTTATAGCAGCATCTCCCTGGGTCTGTTCAGAGAATACCAGTTCCTTAGAAAACTGTGGGTGAAATTAAAACTTCCATGGATCAGAAAGCTTGAAAAGCATCAGGTTAAGCAAAGTTAAACAGGTTTCTTTAGTACCTTGTTGAGTATTCTGAAGTGAATTGTGGGCCACCAAAAGGGGGCGCCATATGCAGAATTCTCCCAACCCTGTTGATCAGGAAACACAGCTCTCGTGTTGAGCTACTCACCAAATGGGCTAATGCTCTGTGGGATGCATTGCTCTGTTAACTCTTTTTTCTTTCTTCTTCTTCTTTTTTTTTTATTCTGTAAAGATGTGGTCTTGCTCTATTGCCCAGGCTGGTCTCAACGTCCTGGGTTCAAGCAGTCTGCCCACTTCAGGCTCCCAAAGGAGTGAGCTGCCACGGCCAGCTGTTTGCTCCTGAGAATAACAAACAATAAAATCTTAGAAAGATGTTATTCTTTAAACAGAAATAGAAGATTTCAGATTAAGGATCACTGGAGCTAAATATCAGAGGCTCGGTACAATAACGGCTCATCTACCCTGTGGGATATCTTGACACTCACAGGGGAGTTGTTGAAATTCTTTGCATCTGCTGAGTTTGAGGTGGAAACTGTAGATTTACATCATGTCAGCCATATTCTACATATATGAATCTCAGAGAAAAGATCTGGCCATCCCTCTACAGTGGACCACTTACGAAGGGAGAGACAGTGACCCAGCAAATTCCTTGACTGGGCTGGGAACTTTCAAATGGTGGATTTGTAGTTTAAACTGAGATTTATCATTAGAAAGTAGACACAACAGGTGAAAACCAGTCAGCGCGGTATTTGGCATAGAGTCAGTCCACATCAAATGTTGTCAGAATGAAGAATGAATTGCAGTTCAGAAGACTTTTTTCTTACTATTTCAGAGAACTAATTTCTGATCACTATACATTGTCATAGGTTTTATAAAGCTGGTGAATTTGAATGGTTTCAGCAGTTTTCTCCAATTTTTGTCCCTAGGGATTATTAGTGAAGTCCCTCTGGGTTTAAGTAAAGCATAAGTGAGACCTTCAGCTCTTCAGCTCTAATGTACAGAATCTCACAAAGTGAAATTATAGATGATTATAAAATACATTACTGTCAGAAGCCAGATGATACCTCGCAGATAGGGTAAGAGTTGGTATCTTCTCAGCTGAGCCAGTAAGCTGAAATAAGAACAAAATACAAAATGAGATTCTTCTTAGCCACCTGGTCTCTTCTCTTATAGTTATTGTAAACAACTAGGTTAAGCTTTGGTTTTCAACTTAAATTTCTCCCCAAAACGTCTGGTTTCTCTCTGCAGAAATTTTGTATGTCATTATTTGTCATTGCCTAGTATTGATCCACTGCTTCCTTCCTGGATCTCAAATAATTCAACTAATCCCATGCCCTTGCCATGAATCCAGCATTTTCTGGAACTCATATTGTCAAGCCCCTTTAACAAGGGAAATACACTAGAGCCTCCTCTGTATCCCATATTCATTAGTTAGCTTGACACCGATACATGAATGAAAAAGTTATGTTTTCTCTGACTGAACTGTTAGCTTTTTGCACTACCAGTCAAGTATCTATCAGAACAACTATAATGAAGACTATAAATCTCAACCTGCGGGAACAGTTTTCTTGTTTGTTTATTTTGTTCTGTTTTTACGTTCTTCCAAGCCCTGGTGTTGCATTAAGATTCAGGATATGAGCTATTGTGAGGCTATTGTAGCATCATAGGTCATTGTGTTAAATGTTTGCATTTCCATTCAACTTGACTTTTCCTCTCACATAACCTGTCTTCGGAAAAGTGTCAAACATTGAGAGCATAGAGAAAATTGTGGCCCACATATGTCAACAGAACTGTGTTCTTCTTCTGATGCATAACATGTGGGTTTTAGAGTGAGCACTCCCTCACATTCTGCAGCGTGAAATCTAGAAATGATGAGAGATGGGAATCACATCTGTGAACAAGGGCAAAGACAAAGAATAGTAAGTGGGAAGTGACAAAAAAAAATGTCTACTGTTCATTGTGTCAGTGGCCCCAAAATCCTAGAGAAGGCTTTGAATGATTCTGACAAGTTAAAACATAATGACAGTGACAATGTAGATTATTATCTGAAGGGTACAAACATGACTTCAGGGAAGGCTTTTTAGCCTATGATTTGCTGAACACTTTTGCAGAAAAGACATTATATTAAAAACGCCCACTTTGCAACTGTAATCCGTGTCCCACGCTCCAGACCTCCGCCTTTCCAGTTCTTCTGAAGATATCGTAAAGGTGCATCATAAGGATGATCCTGGGCCCCCGTGAAAAATTAAACTAAATTATAAATGGGAGCCTGTCATTATTATTATCTGCTTTTCTGTATGGCTAAAATAGTTTGTTTTAAAAACAAAAACTATTACTGAAAAAAAAAATGTGCCAATGAGGCTGTTGAAAAATTAGCATCAAAAATTAAAGTACGAGTTTATGCATGTTAAAAAGCTTCTCTCTGAGATACTACGACAATGAAACTATCCAAAGCAGTGCATCCCCTGGAAGACCAAGTCACCAGGTTTTATATTCTTGAAGAAAGAATTTTTAAATATAAGGAACATAAAGTTTAGCAACCCTAAAATAAAAACTATATATGAACCATAAAGTCTTAAAAAGATGCAAAAATATTTCCCAAGGAATCTGTTATTATTCAATATAATGGCAACTGTTATAAAATCATGTACTTGGGTGGTGTTCATTAGGTTTTGTTTCTTTAGATTGACTTAGGTGACAGTTTTTCAAACATTTTAAATTGTCTAAATTGTACAGGCATTTTTGAAAGTCTCTTTATGGACGTATTTTGAAATCTCCAAAATGTTCCTGGACAGTAAAAAAGATTTTATTTAATGGCACTCAACGAGAAGGGAACTAGCCGAGAGAAATACCTGCAACTGCACCAAAGCAAAAGTTAACTCAACTGAACGTTTCTGATTTTTTTAAAATTGCTTCTAACTTTAAATGGTGAAAATAATTGTGTGTGTGTATATATATATATATATATACACACACACATATATTTATACACATGTATATATACATGTGTATATATTATACACATGTATATATACAAACATATATAAATATATATATATATATATTTTTTTTTGAGACACAGTCTTGCTCTGTCACCAGGCTGGAGTGCAGTGGCACGATCTCGGCTCACTGCAGCCTCTGCCTCCCAGGTTCAGGCGATTCTCCTGCCTCAGCCTCCCCGAAATACTGTTCCTGGTTTAGACAGCTTGGCTTGAGGAAACTTTATTCTTCTTCACCTGGATAATTTATTCTGGCAACTTCTCAATGTGTTTTCCTAAAGCTTCTTCCTTGATTGGAAGGAACTTTAATATTTTTTGACACATACAACCTTAACAGCCCCTGTGTGAAATATTTTCTACTTTTGAAGGTGCAAAAGTGGTTAAAATGTCTTAAAACTTTTCCCTTAATTGCAAAGGAAATGTATTTCCCTTAATTGCAAAGGAAATGTATGCACATGTTAGAAGATTTAGAATGTATAGATAAGCCAATAAAATTAAATAAAATTTATATGTTGACACTTTTTGATGTATATCTTTATTTTATTTTTATTTTATTTTTTATGTTTTTGAGTCAGAGTCTCAGTCTGTTGCCCAGGCTGGAGTGCAGTGGTGTGATCTCGACTCACTGCAAACCCTGCCTCCTGGGTTCAAGCGATTCTCCTGCCTCAGCCTCCTGAGTAGCTGGGACTACAGCCGCATGCCACCACACCCAGCTAATTTTTGTATTTTTAGTGGAGACGGGATTTCACCATGTTGGCCAGGCTGGTCTCAAACTGCTGACCTCAGGTGATCTATCCTCCTCGGCCTCCCAAAGTGCTGGGATTACAGGCGTGAGCCACCGCTCCTGGCTGATGTATATCTTTCCATTAATTTTCTGTGCTGTGGGCTTGCACACACATATACACATGCATCCAAATGGAAAAAAACTGGTGAAACTTTACACAAAAACACGTAAGCCAAAGTAATAATGATTGATATTTGGTAGTGTGGTTTACTAATACATACTGCTTGCTATGAGCTTTCTTGGAATTTTAAATGTTGCTGAAACCCAAACTTTTTTTAAATTTTACTTTAATGCTATTAAGTTTGTTTGAGTTGTGGTGGTGATGCCAACTCCATTACCTTGAAATCATTCTTTCCAAAATGATAGAGTTCTACATACACGCCAGGAATGTATTGACGGGATTTTATTTGCATGCTTGTTTGTTTTCATTGAACTATTTGAATTCAACTCTTAGAATCATTCCTGATGGTTTGAATATCATTACTTAAAAAGTAAATTCATTGAACTGTTTGAATTCAACTCTTAGAATCATTCTTAATGGTTTGAATCACCGTTACTTACAAAGTAGTTATTATCATTTCTGAAAATATCTCCAATAATGACATTTACAAGGAAAAAAATGAACACCAACTTTTAGCACTGCTTTTTTCCATGTGGTGGAATGCAGAATGTTTATCATTTACTTATGTTTTACTTCTGTATTTTTCAATATTTCACAAAGAGCATATATTGATTTTTATAATCAGAAAAAGAAACTAATTAAAAAGAAGTAGCAATGACCGAACGATTTTCTACCTAATACAGAACTACATGAGAACCATGGGCTCCAGAAATAACAGGCCTATTTTGTTTTGCTCAATGAAACATCTTTCAGGTCAAACTCCCAGAGTTTGTTCCATCTCTTACAAAACAGCATGAGCGGGACTTTGTTTTTCCTTTTTGGGTAAAGTTTCTACAAAGCTTGCTGATAAAACTCATTTCACTTTTGCAAAACAATTCCCTTACTTTGGGAGCTAAACAGAGATGAAGCTGATAACGGGACTCAATTCTTCAACTTTAAAGCAGAAGCGAAGATCATGAAGACATGGAGTCCGAAAATACTTTTCCAAAGTACAATTGCATCCAGCTAAGATAACCCTTGAAAGCATTTGCTGCAAACTTGCAGTTTGTTCATGCATCTCTTCTATGTGGGCCATTCCACCTTCTGTAAAAGCCACAGAAATTCGGGGAAGGGCAGAGAGCATGTTCAGTTCATCTTCACATGAATTCTGAGAAATTACTGAGAATCAAAGAAACCTCAGTGAGATGTTAACAAAAAGTCATCTGAGTGACATCTACGTAAAAGTCATTGCAAAGCACCCTAGCTGCTAGACATATCCAGCAAGCTACCACCAATGCACTCCCTTGACAGAAAACCAGGACACCTTTTAGTTGAGCTCCTTCTTTAGTGGAAAACCCTTATGTAATTTTAATTGACATCAATGCAAATCAGCCTGTATTGATTGAGTGTGCCTAATATATGCTTAATACTGAAACAGGTTGAAGTACCTCTCGTAGACCCCCCATGACTTTCCGTCTGGCATCCCACACAACCAGTTTTGATGGAAGTCACACCATCACTCTCATGTTCTCTTCTATTTTTGATTCCAGCCTTGAAAGTTCAGGATGAACTGGTGAAGATAAGACTACTTTAAAGTACAGGAGAAATCTATTGGCACAGAATAAAAGCAGTCATGTTTATTAGAATTGTGCAAATCGCTGTTGTACTTAGTTCTCTCAGCATTGCTTTTTTTTTTTAATGATGACAGTTCTTCACATAATTGCCAAATTAGAGCAAAAGAAAACTTTCTCAATTTTTATGATGCTTTCATCAGACAACCAATATAAAATATCTTCCAGAAGACTCTCTCCTCAGACTTTAGAGTTTGTTCTCGGGAAGTTAGAGATAAACAAAGATGGCCTTAATAAATCTCTCTAACATTTTAAATACACAGTTTCTGGTTCTTTTTTTCCTTGGGGCAGTGGGCCAGGTATCGTCAACAATTCTGATATTCTGGCCTTTCTCAAAAATGTCATTACATTAAGAACATTATGACTTAGCGAATTGCTGGAGAAAATTAGGATGCTTTTCAGTAGTTCTGCCATTATTAAAAATCAGCTACCTTCTGGGGAAACTGATGCCTTCTGGGGAAACTGTTGATGAGGTGTTGAATTTGGACTGAAAAAAAAAATCCCCCAAAGAAGATGTTTGCTTTCTAAAGAGTGAAGTTCCAGGGAGGATATTTAAAACTGCTTTTTGGCAGCCATTAATGAGTAAGCATGGCGTAATTGTGTCTAGGGCCAGGAATGTTTAGAGGGGGTTTTTGTTTGTTCTATTATTGGGGGTTCTGAGGGAAGGAATTGAAGGTATTTGTTTTCCCTGAACTGTCATTACCCCTGCATTGGTTTGCTAGGGCTGCCGTAACAAAGTACCATAGACAGGTAGCTTATAAACAAAAGAAATTGCTCACAGTTCTGGAGGGTAGAAGTCCAGGATCAAGGTGATGGCAAGGTTGGTCTCTCCCGACACCTCTCTCCTTGGCTTGTAGATGCCGCCTTCTCCCTGTGTCTTCGTGTGGTCTTCCCTCTGTGTGTGTCTGTGTCCTCATCTCCTCGCCTTATAAAGACACCAGTCAGCCTGGGCACAGTGGCTCATGCCTGTAATCTCAGCACTTTGGGAGGCTAAGGTGGGTGGATCACTTGAGGTTAGGAGTTTGAGACCAGCCTGGCCAACATGGTGAAACCCTGTCTCTACTAAAAATACAGAAATTAGCCAGGTGTGGTGGTGCACGCTTGCAATCCCAGCTACTTGGGAGGCTGAGGCAGGAGAATTGCTTGAACCTGGAAGGCAGAGTTTGCAGTGAGCCAAGATCGTGCCACTGCACTTCAGCCTGGGCGACAAGAGTGAAACTCCATCTCAAAAAAAAAAAAAGAAACAGTCATATTGGATTGAAGCCCACCCTAATGACCTCATTTTAATATAATCATTTCTTTAAAGACCCTATCTCCAAATATGGTTGCATTCCAACCATATTTAAGATCTTTTCTCCAAATATG
>CAUYLG010002534.1:0-27143 GCA_963573385.1 Cacajao melanocephalus
GCTCCTCCGCTGGGAATCTCCTAGTCTGTGGGCAACAAAAATTCGTCTGAAAGTGCGGCGTCCACTCGCTCTCTGCGCTTTCACTGGGAGCTACAATCCTGAGCTGTTGTTAATCGGCCATCTTGGATCTCTCTCTACCATATCAATTTTTTTGCATGAGAGAGAAACCAGAATGAAGGTATGAATCGTACTTCCTCCTTTCAATTCACAAACAATTGTGCCTTCAACAATTCATTCCACAATCCTCTGTGTTGACAGCCCCAGTAGACAACTTACTAAAAAAATGAAAGACTATATGGCCCTTTAAAACAGCGAGTCAAGTTCCTTAATGCCTTTGCTTCTGCTCAGATTCCCCAACCTTGATCTGTGGTTATGAATCCAATCCCAAAAGGAAATCTGACCTCGTGATAGTGGTTCTTCTTGTCCCAAGATGGCTCTGATCCCAGCTACTTTCACCCCAGAGCTTTGATTCAATCAAATCCTATATATCTGGTAAACAAACGGGATGAAAGAGATTATCTCATCTGGAAAGTACTGAATAATGATAAAGATGATTCTATACAGCTTTACTCCCAACAGGGACCACCTATACCCATGAGCTTATGGCACAGAACGAGCACTGCAACTCTTTGAATACATAGACTAAGGTCATCAAGACTTTTAGCAGCCCCATATTTTCTTTTTACTTACATTTTTATTTTTTATTGACAAATGATAATGTTATATATTTAGGAGTACAATGTGATGTTTTGATATATATGTATATATTGTAAAATTATTATATCAAGTTAATTAACATATCCATCATTTCACATACTTAAAATTTTTTGTGGTGAAAACATTTAAAATCTACCCTTTTGGCAATTTTTAAGTCTGTAATACATTATTATTCACTATGGTTACCATGCTATGCAATAGATCTTGAACGCTTATTTCTCTCTAACTGAAGTTTTGTACTTTTTGATCAACATCTCCCTGTCCCCCCACCCCATCCCACCCCACCCCAGCTTCTGGTAACCCCCACTCTACTTTCTACTTCTGTTAAGTTTGGCTTTTTGAGATTCTACATATAAATGAGCTCATGTGGAATTTGCCTTTCTATGTCTGGCTTATTCACTTAGCGTAGTGTCCTCCACGTTCATCCATATCACCACAAATGACAGAATTTCCTATTTTAATCCAGAATAGTATTCCACCATGTATATGTACCACATTTTCTTTATCCATTCATCTGTTGATGAATATTTAGGTTGATTCCATGTCTTGCCTATTGTGAATAATGCTACAATAAACAGGAATGCAGATGTATCTTCAACAAACTGATTTCATATCCTTCCGATGTATACTCAGCAAAGTTCTCATGGCTTCTTATTGGTTCATATTTAGTCACATGCCAATACACAAGATCATCACTGTAGCCAGGGAGATGCTGATTTGCTTGGACCAAATAAAGTCTATTCCTAGAGCTGAGGGTGGAGGCCAATTCCAACCAAACCAAAGTGTTGAGAGTAGGGCAAAGTGGGTCATCAAGCAAAAGATGAAGTGATATTGCTGGAATACTTGAGAATGAATATTCAAGAGATATATCAGTATCCTCTATAGCTTCTCTCTTAATCATGACTGGAACTCTTCCTTAGGCTAAACTATCATATGCAGCCCTGGATAAATGCATCATTTCAATCCATAACTTTGTGGTGTCTTAAAGAAGCTGAGCCCTAAGATTTACCTAGGCTTTCTTCCAGAAGCACTGCCTATGTTCTACATAGTCCGTATGTCCTACTTCGTGTGCAAAATATCAGGCAAATATAAAGAGGATACCTGGTAGAGGAACTTTTCTCCTATACCGTCTTCAATAGGATATATAAAACACGCTCTACCTTTGTTAACAGTAAGGATTGAGTGGGTGTTCAGTGCTAGTCTTCTCTCCAGCAATGTATCATTGGGTTTTCTGGCTATAGATGTGTTTCTGGGACAAGAGTTAAAGCAAGAAATTTTCCATCTGAGTCAGAATGGGACCCTAAAAGCTAAAAGATGAGCCAACTCAAAATCCTTTTTGAGAGAACAGAGAGAGACTCAAAAACCAAGTTCCATAGTTATAGTCATGAGGCAAGATGATTCCTCCAGACTTTTAATACTACCTTAAGTGGTGTGATTAATTTCTGCCTGAATCTACAATAACCATAGTTTCCATGATAAACATGCACTCAGGCCAGATATTTTGCTCAGGGATTCTCATACATAAAAAGATGGCTCACTGTGTTGTGTTAGAAGAATCTGCCCCTACTTAGTAAGGGAAAATTAGGTTATGGTGATCCAGGGTGATGGAAGAGTTAGTTGAAGAGCATCTGGAGATACTGAAATGCCTCAATTATTGCTGGAGCCCAAAAGATAGCTGTATCTCCTTAATTAGTTAGGTGGGTGAGTGGTCAAATAAATTAGTGCAATAAAATAACAATTACTATTTATTGACTAACGATTATGATAAGCACTATGCTAAATATTTTACATACATCATCCAGTTTAATTTGTATAATTTGTATAGCAAGCCTATGAGGTAGTTATGATTACTATCTGCTAGCCTAATAAGAGACGAAAATAGGACAAAATTAAGTGAGAATGACCATGAGGCAGATCATTTAGCAGAGCATGGATGCTAAAGCCAGAAATGGTGGGGCCGCCACCACAGAGGCCCAGAGTACAAAGCATTCAGCCACAGAGAATTACTCTCATGTCTTGAAACCTAATGGAATTTGTACTACTGGGTTGGAAAATTGTTTTAGAACAGTAACTCTTGTATTCCTTCCATTTTCTTCTTTTCAAAATGGCAATATCTACCCTATGCCTGTCCCATCATTGTATTTTGGAAGCAGATAACTTCTTTTCTATTTTCATAAGTCTGTAGATGAGAGAAATTTTGTTGCAGAATGGACCATACTTGCAGTCTCACCCATACCCAATTTACATGATTTAGATAATAAGATTGACATTTTTTGAGTTGAAGATATTTAGCTGAGATTTTGGATTTATAGTTAATACTGGAACGAGTTAAGACTTTGGGAGATGTTGGGATGTATTTCGTATGTGGGAAAGATATGAATTTGGGGGAGCCAGGGGGTGTAATGTATTGTGGTGAACAGTGATTGCCCAAAAATCCTGTCTACCTGGAACCCATAGATGTGACCTTATTTAGAAATACAGTATTTATAATTGTAGTCAAGCTAAGATGGGGTCATACTGCATTATAGTAGGCAATAAATGCAGTAAGACCAGTGTCCTGATAAGAAGAAGGAAATGTGGACACAGATACACAGACGCACAAGAAAATAGGCCATGTAAAGATGGAGGCAGAGGTTGAAGTCATGCAGCCACAAGCCAAGGAACACTGAGGATTGATAGCAACCACCAGAATTTAGAAATAGGCAAGAATGGATTATTCCTGAGAGCTTTTGAAGCATGGCTCTGCCAATTCCTTGATTTCAGACTTCTAGCCTGCAGAACTGTAAGAAAATGAAGTTCTGTTGTTTTTCAGCCACCTGGTTTGTGGTATTTTGTTACAGTAGTCCTAGGGCACTAATACAAAACGCATGTCTCCAGTTTACCAAATAGAGTTCTGTGGATGTAGTAAAACAATAAAAAGGAAATGACTATATGGTTTATCTAGGCACAAGACACCTTTGATATTCTCAGAGTTCCTTGTGCATGGGAGTAGTAGAATGATTTCCCAGAATGTAGGACTAAAACAGGACTTCATAAGCATTATGTCTCTAAAAAGTTGTGAGCTTTGGATAACACTATAGTTTTCTATTGATCATGGGAGCAACAAAATAATTATTAGGCACTGGAGAGCAAAATGAAGCAACAGTGATAGTTGCTAGATCTAGAGGGGTTTTCAGACAGGCAGGCAGCCAATTCAACAAAACTTGAATGACAAATGGCAAGATGCAATAGTTAACCTGTCAGTGATGCCAGATAATACAGAGACAGATAATATTGAAGACAAGATTTCCATTGTACCCCTGACCTTTATGCTTTTGTATCTTGTACACTCCTCCAAACTTAGATATAACCTTTTAGAAAAGGCAGGGAGTGCTAAAAATTAGTTCAGATTATTTTCTCTACATGGAATATCTTAAATAAAGGTTGCATTGTGCTTCAGAACATGTATAGGAGGAATACACATGAAATCCCACACCCCATTTATATTAGTTATAGTTTTTTGTATAGTTGGCCTAGAAAGTGGTGAGAAACAAAAATAATGTACCATAAACACTTCAGTTCATTATCTCTGATTATTCAGATGGAATGTAAATGAATGGGATATGAGTGAGCTAAAGAAAGGGTAAATGTAAGAAGTTGGGGGCTACATGTAAAGAAATGAGAAGCTGGAAGTGGAAAGTAATTGGTTTTGCAACCTTCTTAACTTGGAATTGGCCTGGGATTGGTATTTGAGTTTTCCTCGGGATCAAGTGAAGCGGATGTGACAGAAGAACCAGTTTGGGTCTCTTACTCAGTGGTTTGCCTTGGTGAGAAGCACTTGGAATGATCCTTGCTCCAATTCAAGGTCTTCCTATAAATGATATAGTTCCTTCAGATATAGACTAGTGTGCCTAATGTAAAAAGTGTGCTGGCTGGTGCAGAAAAAACAGGAGTGAAACTTGTAATTGCCCTAAAAGAGGATCTGCTTGTGGATGAGTGCAGATAAATTTCTTTGCTCTTCAAATACTATATTTCACATGCTTTCCTGAGGCATTGGTTTGAGGAGTTGATATCAAGGATATGTAGATTGGAATTTGGAGTGCCTTAAAAGTGTACTCTTCAAGGCAGGATAATTTTATGTGATTCAACTGAGTGCAAGCCCTGATCCAGAGAGAAATAGCCTAAATATCAAAGGAATTATAAGACCTAAGGAATTGACAGAATATAAGTCTGAAAAAAAATAATTTATTGTTATGGGAAAATTCACCTATGCATCAGAACATTTTTAAAATTTTGTTTCGAATTAAGTAAAAACTTAGGAAAAATTACAAAAATGGTACAAAGAGTCTTCAGTTTTCCCAAATGTTAATACTTCTACATTTGCTTTTTTAATCTCCTTCCCCAAACTCCCTCCCTCTCTCTCCCTCTTCTTCACCCTATTATCTTTCTCAGCACATAATACATATTAACTATTTGAGAGTAAGTTGGAGATGTTATGCTCCTTAATCCTAAATAATTCAATGTATATTTCCTAAAATCAAGGACATTCTCTTACAATGACAATACAGTTATCAAATTGAATAAATTAGCATTAATGCAATATTTTTGCTCATCTATTGACCTTATTCAAAGTCTACCAATTGTCTTAATAATGTACTTCATAGGGACATAAAACTGCAACTCACAAGTGGTATGCAGTTGCCACATTCCTTTAGTATACTCTATGTGTGAATTCAAATTTAATGTTCTGGCAAGGCTAGCTACCGAGAGATGATTTTAATATTTATCTGAGGGGCTCCTTGATGCCCGACCATATGGATGGGCTATAGTAACCAAGGTAGAGCCAGCTGAACTTTCTTGGCATAGTATGTACAAAGAAAGTAAGCTCAGGGGGTTAAAATAGATTTATAAATGTAAGACTTGAAAACCCACCAATTGACTGTGCGGTAGAAGAACCAGAAGCTACCCATTTAACAAGGCGTGCACTAGTGATGGAAACAGTAGTATCTTTGAGCTCAATGATGGCTATTATCTGTAGGCTATGGTTGAAAGTGTGAGATTCTGCCATGGAAATTGGCTCTTTAATACTGTTACAGGATCTCTGGAGTGTCAATTTTTCTGCCTGGAAACCTCTGTGGCCGCTGGTGATTAGAAGGTTGATGTCAGATGCCATAAATGGAAAATTGCACTTCCTCACGCAGTTTCCAGATCTATGTCATTCACAGACCCATTGATTCAAGATCATGGATTCACCTCAAGCACAAACAGTAAGTATTTCTTTAGTGTTTCCTTTTTCAGCCTGGCCTTTATCCAGGATACTTTTAGACTAGGGAAGAGGAAATATTCAGATTCTAGTACTGTTATATACAGGGTTTGAGGTGACATTGATCACAGAGGTCCTAAAACACTGTCATGTTCTTCTGATTAGTATGGAGGCTTTAAGCCTCAAGTAAGAAATGGAATTTTGGCTGAAGCCCATCTTATATTGGGTCAAAGGTGTCCACGCACCCATATTGTGGCTTTTTCTCTGGTCTCTAAGTGTATAATTGGGATTTGCATTCTTAGATGCCAAGAATGAAAGATCCCTCCTATTGTTTCCCTGACTTGTGGATGAAAACCATTACAGTATAAATAACCAAGCGAAACTCTCCCAACCTTCTGACAAACATTCAAGTCAGAAAAAAAAAATTGTATTTCTAGAGGCACTGCAAAAATTAGTGTCACCACCAAAGATTTAAAATATATATTCTGTTTTCTCAATTTTCTCATCTGAACTCTGTAAAACCAGGTGGTTCATGACAGATGACAGTGATTACTGTAAACTTAACCAACTGGAAGTTCTGATTGCAGTTGCTGTGCTAGTTATAGTATCTTTCTGAAAGCAGATCAACTTAGTCTCTAGCACTTAGTATACAGCTATTAAGTTGGAAGAATGGTTTCATCTAGATGAACATCAGTAGGGAGGATTGAAAGCAATTCACAATTACTTTGTAAATATATACAGCAGTTTACAAACACTCCCTTGTGGCAGTGCTAAGTTAAGTCATGCTCTTGGATGTAATATAGACCATAGGAACCCTAAACATCTCAAAATTTCTGAGAAGTCATTCTTTTTACATCATATTAAGTGAATCTGCTGAGCTGGATGTGGCAATGCCCCTAAATTCCAGAGTAAGATACTTGCATGCCAAAAGGTGGAAGATAAGCCCCATAAAGATTCATGACCCTGCCTTTTAATGAAGTTAAAGGAGGGCATGGAACCTGCTGGTATATTTTCCCAAGTAAACGACAAATTGTTGCACCTACTGCCACCAGGAGAAAGGGACAACATGTAATTTGGCCCCAATAGAAGACTGGGCATAAGATGCCAAGATATTTTGCAAGCTAGATTCCCATTGTGATCTGGTTATTACTACACCTACCACATCATAATTTTAAGTAGACATAGCAGCTATCTATTTAATCCCCTGTACAATGAAGTAATCGATTTAGAATTAGTTCAGGTAGGTCTAGAAGGCATGAATGAACTATATGAACAGTGGCCCAGATGCCCATGTCACCTAACTTTGTTGCATTTTTGCCTCTTCAACTTACACCAACCAATGCTAAACATGAAATTCAGGATAAAGAATTCAGAGCTACCAAACAGAAGTCAATTTTTAAAGTTTATTCCTTGCATAAGAGCATCACACCTTAGGGGAGGCCATTTATATCTTAAACATCTTATCCATTTGATGTTTTTCTAACTTTTATTAGAAAATTGTTGACACCAAAGACAAGTAATTTGTATCTTTATTTGGGTAATTGTCCACACATTATGGTAAATACTCTTGTTTTTAACAAAATCAATATTTGTAGAAACATTGATATTTTGTTGGAAGCAAAGTGCCTTTTTCTGATATGATGGATACATATTACTCCATTAAAAGCAACAATTGAGAGTCAGATTTCATAATTGAAAGACCTTGTTGATTCTAATAACATCTAAAATAACTGCTTTTCTCTAATTATCAGTGATGTTGAGCTTTTTGTTGTTGTTGTTCATATGATTGTTGACCGTATGTATGTCTTCTTTTGAAAGTGTCTGTTCATGTCCTTTGCCCATTTTTTAATGGGGTTGTTTGTTTTTTTCTTGTAAATTTGTTTAAGTTCCTTATAGATGCTGGATATTAGACCTTTGTCAGATGCAGTGTGCAAAAATTTTCTCCCATTCTACAGGTTGTCTGTTTACTCTGCTGATAGTTTCTATTGCTATGCAGGAGCTCTTTAGTCTACTTAGATCCTATTAGTCAATTTCTGCTTTTGTTTCAATTGCTTTTGGCATCTTCATCATGAAATCTCTGCCTATGCCTATGTCCTGAATGGTATTGCCTAGGTTGTATTCCAGGGTTTTTAGTCTTGGGTTTTATGAGATATCATCTAACAGCAGTCAGACTGGCTGTTATTAAAAAGTCACAAAACAACAGATGCTGGCTAGTTGGCAGAGAAAAAGAAACACTTATACACTGTTAGTGGGAGTGTAAAAATTAGTTCAGTCATTGTGGAAGACAAGGTGGCAATTCCCCAGAGACCTAAAGACAAAAGTACCACTTGACCCAGCAATCCCATTACTGGTTTATATACCCAAAGGAATACAAATTATTCTATTATAAAGACACATGCATGTGTATATTCATTGCAGCACTATTCTCAATGGCAAAGATATGGAATCAACCCAAACGCCCATCAACAATAGACTAGATAAAGAAAATACACCATGGAATACTATGTACCCATAAACAAGAATGAGACCAATTTGTGTAATTTATACTGAATGAGTATGATGTTTTTATTTTTTATAAATAAATAGTATGTTATCTAAAATATTTACCAGGTGACTGGGCATCTTTTTCTAATTTGCATGAAATCTCTACTGTTTGGGCTAGTGGTGACACTGAGTGATGGCCTTTGATGAGGCAGATGGACGTTGAGATAAAAAAGAACAATGCAGGTAGATGGAAATTACTGTTAATATTCTAGTTCTTGTTTGGATGGTAGGTTTATTTGTGTTCAGTCCTAATTAGATACATAGAAGATAGATAGATAGATAGATAGATAGATAGATAGAAAAAATACATATATGGAGTAATGATGATGAAGTACCATGAAATAGAAGTTATAATTAATTAATTTGTATTCACTGGCAGTCCATCAAAAATGTGTTTGTGGGGGGCCAGATTAAAAGAAAATGTGATTCATGTCTAGTAAGAGAAATGATCTGGTGCACTGGGACTTGTTGTATAAATCCTAAAAGGTTAGATTGCTTTTTCCCTCCTTTTGCCCTAGTAGAGATGGATCCAAATGCAGAACAGTTTACAAGAAGCCTACCATGAAGGCTGGGTAGAATATTTATAGAGTATGGGTAGACCATAGGCCTATGTCTGTTAAGCACGGGAAGGGGTGTTAAAAAAGCATAAAACTGGAAAGGTGAAATGTGAACAGAGCCAAAGAAATTAAGAAGAATTGATGGATTGGTACGAAGACAAATAGACATAGGAGTGAATTAATCTATATCAGGGATGACAATATGTGGCATATATCTGCTATGCCCATGGCACACATCACTAATCAATTACTGCATTCTATCCCACTGAGCTTGAGCATGGCCTCTAAATTCTTTACAACATAACACTATAGGCAGTTATTAGTGATTGATCAGAGTTAGCCAATGAAATGTAACCTACTTGCCATGTTTAGTCTATATAAACCATAAGACTACTACTCAGAAGAAATGATTAATTAATAAGAAGATTGTTAGCCAAAATTTAGGATATAGGAAAGTTACACAGGGCATCAATCTGGAGTAGTGCTGTAGAAGAGGGGCCAGGGAACAAGGAAGATTGATTTCAAGTTGGCTAAAGAAAAAAACTGAGAGAAATAGAAGCTTAGATATTAATCTGGACAAATTTAACTTAGCTCCCAAGACTTTGAATCACATTTAAGACCCTAGTACCCATGGTGAGTTTGTGTGTGTGTGTGTGTGTTGTAAGAAGTTTTGAAATACAGAGAGAATGTTCAGGAATGAGAGGGGACCTGAAGATGAAAGGCCTCTTTTCAGTGTGATTACATTGTGAACTCCTAAATAACCCCAGTAATTGTCACTTGAACAATATATTTTTGTATGCATGTGACGATTACATAAAATTTGTGGCCACACTGAGAGGAAAGTATGACCCTAGCATTAATATACTTTTCTTCCTCCATCAAGAAAAGAAAACCATCAGCATCCATAACTACTCTTTGGAGTTTCATTGTTCATCAATGATTGGTCTTATAAGGACAACACATAACAGGTCCAGTTACAGGAATTCTCTGGAACAGAGAATTCCAGATTAGCCTATAGAAGGAGATAACATCAGTCAGATGGGGTTGAGGGTGGTGTAGGGGACATTTTGGGTTAAAAGTGGCAAAGGGGGCAGAGCCTAGGGAGGAGAAAAGAGTTTTATAGATATATATAGATGCATATATGTATATATAGTGGGATATATATAGATTTATATACATATATGTATATATAGTAGTATATATATATATATATATATATGTACACACACATATATCCTATATATGTAAGCTGAAACTCTGTAGCAGTGTTGTTCAGTATAGCTTCATGAGGTTATGGAAAGGTTCTAAATCTATGCTGTCCAATGTGGAATATGAAACCCACTAGCCATATGTGACTATTGAGGACTTCAGTTGTAGCCAATGTGACTGGGAAGCTGAAGCTTTGATTTTGCTTAATGCTAATTTAAATTTACATAGCCACTTGTGGCTAATGGCTACCATACTGGACAACACAGCACTATAGAATATTTGGTAAATGCATTAGAAAATCACTTATGTATATAAATACATAGTACAGTGTAATTATTTTGATGATTTACTTTGTTTATCCCATGTTTTAAAAATTGTAGTGACCCTCCTAACTACCACCACCCTCAAGCATTCATAAATTCATGTTTAATTTACCCGTTCTGATCTTTCATGTAACAAAACTCCCAAAGAATGGTAAAATTTGTGCATGGTCAACACATTCGATAACTATAGACTGCTTACCTTCTCAAACCTAGCTCACCTGTCTTTGTCAACATAGACAGATGTCTCCAACAGGGAAGTGTTGGTAATCTTTTTGTAAGAGGATCTCTAGAGACTTTGGCCCATATGTGCACATCTTGAAAAAGCAGTTTCCAGCTGTAACCAACGACGTTGTATACGAATGAGAATTGGTGGTTCTAAGGATTAGAGGAAACATGTCCAGGAGGTTTAGCACTGGTGATCATGAAATCAGAAGACAGCAGCCTGGAAAACTTCCAGATAATTTGGAAGTCCAGCCAGTGCCAGATGTGGTAGACTCTATGTTTGGGAATCCCACAGCTGCTTTTATTCTGTTCAGCATGCTTTCCCTTCCTCTTGGTAGACCACCAGCTGTCTTATGTGCTTCAACTCAAGTTACAACAGCAAAGTTCACTTTAGCTCTGGGAAACTGATCCCCCTTAGCAACTCCATAGCAAATTCCTGAGGAGATGACCTCAATTGCAAACTGTCTCAGTTAAAGCAGACTTACTGGGCTTACTTAGAACAAAACTGTAAATGGCTTCCTTTGCATCTGTAAATGGTGTAACTTGAGGAGGGACTTTTCATAGTTGATTTCTGGGACTCTGGTTCACAGGGTGTAATTGGATGCACAACCACCTACCCAGGGTTATTTGGAGGGCAGTCCCCGCAGGCAGCTAAGTGGCAGGTGTGATCTCAGTGACAGCTGCCTCTAAAATATACAGTGTCCACAAGTCTATATGCATGCTATTTAAAAATTAGCTCAATACTCTTCTTTGTTCTCCGTAAAAATCTTATAATTATCTCATGTTATTCTGCACATCTTATTCCATGTTAATTGGAAATCATTAAAGCAATTTCTCAGAGATGTTCTTAGTTCTTCAATTATTGATAGTGTATAATCTCACACATAGAAATACTGTATGTACCCATTCTGTACATATTGAAATGTGAGGGGCCTTGACTGCTAAGGTTTTGCTTATGGGAGAGTTGCTTTAATGATGGAATTTGAGGGGCTTTTGCTACTAGGACATGAGACATAAGTGGGATTAGTGGGATGGGAGTGGGATTTTATCTTTAGATATATAGGAAGTAGCCAGCTCCCCCACATCCTGTGCATGAAATGTGGTTTGTGCTCAGCCCAGCAGCACCTATGTTAAAATTGGAACACTATCAAGATTAGCATGTCCCCTATATCTGAAGTACAATGTGATTTGGGGAGCAAGTGCTGCCATGGTCTGGGTTCAGGTTAAAAAAACATATAATATATTCTTTCTTTATAAGGATGTGGCATATCCTCATATGACATATAGAGATGTGAGATGCATTTGTGCATAAAACATAACAGTTGAACACGTGATCTGACAAGTGATCTCCATGTAGTTTGATTTCACTAGCCATGTAGTTTGGTTTCACTGGCTATACAAATACTGTCTGGTTTGAGATATAGTCTTTGACTTTGGTGTGAACCTAAAGAGAGCTCATGTAATAGTGGGATTAGACTCAGAGAGGATCTCCTATACCAGACGACTTCAGTGTTCACAGGTGAGGCAAATGGGAACAACTGTGATTCCTGCATTTGGGGACATAGGACAAAGCATGTACATTATAAAACCATGAAGCAACAACCTTTAGTTAACATTAGACGGATACAAGTTAAGGGGCTGGGGGCATTCAGAAGGCAACAGTTGCCCACTTAGTTTAATATGAAAGCTTTTATGTATTGATGGAGTGACCTGAAACACTATGACTTATATGGCAATATTTGAAGAGTCACCTGTCTAAGGTGACATTTGGAGGTCTGCCTGGTATGACTTCAGTGAAAAATACAAGGGCAGATGGCATCACTATGAAGCCAGTCCTGCTGGGGGCAGCAGAATCTGGCAAAAGCTATTGCATGGGCATAGAAAAACAGCTACCATTTATTCAGCACCACCTAGGTGCCTCCCAGGCTGGCATTGTGTTTAATCTGCTTTTGATTTGCATTTCATTTAATTAGCTTGCTCTTCATCTTTGCAGATCACGACACTCCCAGTAACACAGTCAGCTACCTTCTCTGATTCTCTATACCCAGCTTGCCGATAGCTACTTGAAAAAAAATTCAAAAACTTGTTGGCTAGTGTTCAACTTCAGCTAAACCTTCTTTACACTTACTGGCAATTGCTCTCTATCTCTTTTGGCTAGTGGTTCTCAGGACGTGATCCCCTGAACCAGCTGCCTTAACATCACCTGGTAACTTGCTAGAAATGCACATTTTAGGGCCCCACCCAGACCTGCTGAATCAAAAACTCTGGCGGTAGGGCTCAGTATTCTGTGTTTTAATGAGGCCTTCATACGATCATGATGTAAGCTCAAGTTTGGGGATCACTGCAGGTGTTGTAGCCTTGTCAACACCTTTCCCCCTTTCCCCCATTTTCTCAAAACCTATTTCAAACTTTCATCAGTCTTTTCAAACTCCCTACATCCCATTCTCCTTCATTTTCATAAAAAAGTAGACACTTTAGAGTGGAGGTTTCCAGTCTTTGTATTGCCATTACCAAAAAATTTTGGTGCCAAATTATATCCTTTCTACCCACTTTTTTCAATTGAAGAGGGCACCTTTCAGCTACTCAATGAAAATCCATCTCTCTCAATCAATAGATTATGATGATAAAGATAGATAGATAGATAGATAGATAGATAGATAGATAGATAGATGATAGATAGATAGATAGATGATAGATAGATAGGTAGATATTCTGGGTTACAACTCCTCTGTTCAGTGACCTTCCTCCATCAATAGTCTATATTCCGATAAGCTTTGAATCTATATATTGATTTTTGGTCCCTAGCCCATAAATTTCTCCATTCTCTCCATCTTAAAAAATCTCCCATGTTGCCCTCTAACAGATCCTGTAACTTCCTCCATTTTATACCCAAGAGAACTATATTAGCTATTTGTTCTTCCTCATCAGTATTTGATTCACACCTCACAAAAGTCTCACATTTTACCCCTATACATCTTTGAAACTGTCCTTCCAAATCACCAATGACAAGAATGCCAGGGAGAGAGTTACAAATTTTAAATAAGTTGTCAGGAAAAGCCTACTGAAAAGGCAAAATCTTTCCTCCTGTGTCTCTAACCACCCTTTATTCATACTGCTTTCTGAAGTAGGTCCTCTGCCTGTCCCTTAAAAGTTGATGTTTACTAAGATTCTGTGATTCCATCCTCTTCTCTTTGCATTCCTCCCAAATTTATATCAGCAGCTTAGGCCTCTCTCCAGAACTCCAGGCAAACATGTTGGCTAAATCAGAACACATTTGAGTACATATTCCCTGCCTCATTATGGCATCACTCTCCTTATCCTTATCACCTGGGAGTTATTCTTCGTGTTTCCCCCTCAGTACCCAACACCCCAAGGAGAGGAGATTTTGCAAATTAGAGCTGAGAAAGGCATGAAAATCTACAAAGGGGAATTAAGATAAGGATTGAAAAGTTTTGATTAAGGAAGACAGCATCTACTCAAGAAAACACTGGATTAGTGTGGGAGAAAGAAGGATAGAACAGAGGAAGAAGAGACCTAGTTACAGGTACCCTATAAATATGCTGTGTCAGAAGTCTTTGGGAGCTAGTTGGCCAAGACGGCAATGAGAAGGATTAGATAAGTTACATAATGTACATGGGGTCTCATGGGGAAGAAGAAGAAGAAAAAGACAATCTTGGCCATGACTTTCAGGGAGAACATAAATGCTAAGCTCAAAAATGTGTGTGAGGATTGGGATTAAAAATGGCCAGATGGGTTGTTAAAGTACACCATGGAAGAGAAAGCAAAGAAACAGGAAATGGGAAAGAATAACAATTTATTCTTATTCCAGTTTATCCTTTTCATAAGAAATTGATGTGATGGAAATCTAGTATTTGTAGAAATGATGTTAAGAAAAGATTTATTATGATACACAAAATGCTTTAAAAGAAGAAATTATAAGGAATAATAATTTATGCAATAATACTTCTAAAATGATAAAGTATTTCCATATGAAAGATAATTTTTACCATGAAATGGAATCACCTTAACATGGAATTTGACGGTCTGTTGCACATTAGTTCAAAGACTGTGTTTGTCTGTAAAATGAGGAATTCCTAGATGATGGTTGCATGAACCCTATCTTGTGTATTAATTCCATTCATCTTGTGTGGCAAGTACCAACAAAGTGTAGGTCACAAAAAAATTGCTGTTTTTACCCTAAAGAAGAACCTTTCCCAAGGTGCTGCTATGGTGGTTCTAGTTTGTACTACTCTCTCTGTATACTTAATTTTGAACATACTTGTGTTTTTAGGGCTTAAATTGGTTCCCCAAATGCTTATATTCCACAATTAATCAAGATAAATGCTAGAGAGTTCCTTTTTGAACTCTAGCCATGACTTTGTAGAGTTTGTACAGTTGTATTAGACTCTACTGTACATTTGTACAACTGCTTGAATACGGGCCTTCTTTTCTTTTTTTCTTTTTTTTTTTTTTTTTAGGACCTATAAAGGCAAGGGAAGGCGGATAAAGTTGTGTAGGCTATTGGATCCTAAAGAAAGGTCCTTATATTAGGTTATAGTATATCAATGATTCTGGTCCATTTCTGGTCAATAGTAACACTTATAATTAAATAGTCCTATTACTCTCATAAATAACATAACTCGGTGATTGAAACTTTGACAAAAAAGTAGTGGTTGATTTTTGCATATAGGCTATATCTATGCACAAAATAATTCTTGCCAGTTTTTAAGCAAATTGGCTAGACACATTGTACCCTTTGGATGAATTTAAAATCAAACAGTTAAGATGCCATGTGAATGGCCATAAATTTATTTTGCTTTTTAACTTGTTTTTACAGCTATCATTTTAGATACAACCTAATATGCTAAATTAGACTATAGGTTGCTAAAACAATCAGGCAATTCAATGAAAACCAAACTAGTAAAAGTGGCGTGAAGTAAAGCAAACATCTAGTGGATTTACTGAAATCTTACTCGTTGCTCAATTGTTCTGTCATTGTTCTTCAATTGGAAGATACTTAATAGGTGTAGGCCCTCCATCTCCATATAGGCCCAAACAAAATCTGATTTATCAGACTGATTCCACAAAGTCAAAGGTTACCAGAAATCATGAAGTAATACTAGTGGAGTTTCAGGATGCATGTTCCCAGGAACCCTTAGAAAAAAGTATGACAATAGCAATCAGTGTTGTAGGATTTAGGTAGATAAAATAATAGGTGAACCATTGAGGACTCTTTCAGCTTTAGAATTTTCGTTTTCAAACATAACATCATATCTTTATAAGTTGTAGATAAATAAATGTGGTATATACATACAATGGAATATTATTCAGCCATAAGAAAGAATGAAGTACTAACATATGCCATGGAGTAGCAATGGATGAATTTTGAAAGCATGCTAAGAGGCCAACCACGAAAGACACATATTGTATGATTCCATTTATATGAATTGTCCATATAAGAGGCAAATCTATAGGGACAGGAATTAGATTAGTGGTATCTGAGGGCCAGGGGGATGCGGTGATATGCAGGTGATAGCTTAAGTGTAGCAGGTGATGAAAATCTAAAATTTACTATGGTAGTAGTTGCACAACTGTGAAAATACAAAAAGCCATCAAATTGTGCAATTTTAAAGGGCAAATTGTATGGTATATGAATTATTTCTTAATAAAGCTGTTACTTTAAAATCCCTCTAATTTGCATATTCGTAACAAAATGTATTGTTCAACTGTATTCCAGGACTCTAGAGGCTATATAGTCAAATGGAGATAAAACACAGATTTAGAGTTATTTGTGTCTGCGTTTTTGTTGTCGTTCTTGTTGTTTTGGGGTGTTTCTTTCTTTTTTGAGACAGGATCTCCCTTTGTCGCCCAGGCTGTAGTGCATTGGCATGATCACAGCTCACTATAGCCTTGACCTACCATGCTCAAGTGATTCTCTCATCTCCTGAGTAGCTAGGACTACAGGCCACGCCACCACACCTGGCTAATGTTAATGTTTTTTTGCAGATATGAGAGTCTCACCATTTTGCCTAGGCCGGTCTCAAACTCCTGGGCTCAAGCGATCCTCCCATCTTGGCCTGCCAAAGTGCTGAGATTAGTGTGAGCTGCTGCACCTGAGTCTGGGTTCTTATATCTGCTCAGCCTCTAGTAAGCTGCACAATCATAGAAAGCCAATTTTCTCAGATGTGAAACAGGAATATCACCTAGTGTCTTGCAGGACTGCTCCAAAATGAGATAACTTCAAGAGAAGGCCTAGCACAGTGCTTGACACGTTTATAGCCATCCAAGAAATATTTGCTCCCTTCCTGTTTTCACAACCCATGGAGAATTTCTCTTTTGCCGATTTCATGTTTGTGAACATAGGTCAAAATGTCATTTCATCCCATCCTTCCTTGTGAAGTAACCACATTACCATCAAACAAGGCAACCTGAAGTTTTAGGTTTGAATAACAACTAAAGAAAACTTGATTGTATACCTCATTAAAATGTATCTGTATGTAAATGAGAAAGACACAAAAAGGGATGAAAAATTAGGGCTGGAGCTGAGCAACAGAGAAGTGCACCTCATTCAAAACAGAAGCATTTTGCAGTTGGCGACACCCCCACAAATGACTAATCTCCAAGAAGAAATTTGATTCCTTCAACTGCAAGAAAAAAAAGTTTAACACAGGCAGCTGTGGTGATAAATCTTCCTATCAGTTGTGGTTGTAAGTCTGAAAAATCTTGAGTTAACTGTGCTGGTGAATCATGCACATTTATTTATACTTGTTTAAATATATTTTTCCTTTATTTACACAGAGATGGCTTATAATAAAGCTACCGTTAAACACTGGTGTCAGAAAACCACCTAAAGGAATTCATTTTCTAACATCCATGATAATAATATAGATGCTCAATTCATGACAAGCAGTTTTCCTTCTTGTGTACAAATATTAAAATAATATTTCTGCTTGCAGTGCTAAAGATATTGTTGCTTTGATCCCAGCCACAGAAAAATAAATTAAGGAGAGGACTTTTTGATTATATGTAGAAATTTTAAATATATTGGCCTTTGCCAAAAATGTATAGTTTACTGACCAACCCCAAATATTTAACTAGATTAAAAGGAATCCACTATTTGAACACAACTATGGAAAATCTTGTGGTGATTTAAATATTTATAACTCCAGTCTCAAAGTAGTGTTTTCACTTTAGGAATATAAAGGAATATGTCCCTGACTTGCAATTGAGTTACCTAAACAAATAGGGGTTTGTGTTAGGGCCGGGGTGGGAGGCAGGGAGAAGAAGAATACAACTGTTATGGAAGAGCATACAGTTGTTATATTTGGCTAACCACAAGTAATGTTCATTTTCATGTTAATGTATTTGATAAGAATTTCCAAGAATTGTTACTTCAGCAACGACCCTGGGGAAACAAGATCTGATCTAAGAGAATTTTTTTCCATGTGGGGAATTTTTCTTTTCTTTGACTTTTATTTTAAGTTCCAGGGTACATGTGCAGGATAAGCGGGTGTGCAGGTTTTTTACATAGGTAAACATGTGTCATGGTGGTTTGCTGCACCTGGTGGTTTGCTGCACCTAACAACCCATCGCCTAGGCATTAAGCCCTGCATCCATTAGCTATTTTTCCTGATGCTCTCCCACCCCCTGCTCCACCCCCGACAGGCCCTGCTGTGTGTTGATCCCTACCCCAGCCATGTCCATGTGTTCTCATTGTGCAGCTCCCACTTATAAATGAGAACTTACAGGGTTAGGTTTTCTGTTCCTGCATCAATTTGCTGAGGATAATGTCTTCTAGCTCCATCCATGTTCCTGCAAAGGACATGATCTTATTCCTTTTTATGGTTGCATAGTATTCCATGGTGTATATGTGCCACATTTTCTTTATCCAGTCTACCATTGATAGCCATTTGGGTTGATTCCATGTCTTTGCTATTGTGAATCATGATGCAATGAATATATGTGTGCATGTGTCTTTATCATAGAATTATTTATATTCCTTTGGTTATATACCCAGTAATGAGATTGCTGGGTCAGATAGTATTTCTGCTTCAAGGTCTTTGAGGTATCACCACACCGTTTTCCACAATGGTTGAACTAATTTACATTCCCACCAACAGTGTACAAGTGTTTCTATTTCTCCGCAACCTCACCAGCATCTGTTGTTTCTTGATTTTTTAACAATTACCATTCTGACTACTGTGAGATGATATCTCATTATACTTTTGATTTGCATTTTTCTAATGATCAGTGATGTTGAGCTTTTTTTTTTTTCATGTTTGTTGGCCTCATGAATGTGTTCTTTTGAGAAGCATCTGTTCATGTCCTTTCCATGTTGCCAATTTATCATTATTCTCTCCTCTGGGAGACAGTTAAGTGTTTAAAGTAGTGATATGAAGACTTGAAATTGATGATTTTATTTTTTCCATCTTCACTGAGCTATAATTGACCAGTAAAAATTGTATACAACGTGTACAATACCGTGTTTTTATATACATAAACATTGTGAAATGATTATTGTGGTCAAACTAATTAATATGCCCATCACTTGCCATAGTTACATTTTATTTGTTGTGAGAACAAATAAAGTTTTAAGATATACTCTTAGTATATTTCACGCATGCAGCAGAGTATTATTAATTACATCCACCATGTTGTACATTAGATCTGCAGAAATTACTTATCTCACAAAACTGAAACTTTGTAAATTTTGACCAACATCTCCCCATTTCCCATATCCCCTATCCTTTAGCAACCTCCATTCTACTCTCTGCTTCTATGACTTTCGCTTTTTTAGATTCCACATATAAGTGAGATCATACAATATTTGTCCTTTTTTGTCTGGCTTATTTCGCTTAGCATAATGTCCACCAGGTTTATCCATCCTGTTGTAAATAACAGAACTTCCTCCTTTATTGCAGCTGAAGGCTATTTCATTGTACATATATGCCATGTTTTCTTTATCAATCCATCCACTGATGGACACTGAAGTTGATACTATATCTTGGCTATTGTGAATAGTATTGCAATGAACATGGGAGTGCAGATATCTCTTTGACTTACTGATTTTATTTCCTTTGGACATATATCCAGAAGTGCGATTGCTGGATGATACTGTAATTCTACTTTCAGGTTTTTGAGAAACCTCCATACTGTCTTCCATAATGGCTGTACAAATTTACAATCCTCACAATAGTGTACAAAAGTTCCCTTTTATCCACATACCTCTCAACACTTTTTATCTTGTTGTTTTTTTTTTTTTTTTTGCCATTCTAACAGGTGCCAGATAATATCTTATTATGGTCTTGATTTGCATTTCCCTAATGATTAGTGATGTTAAGCATTTATATGTCTTCTTTTGAGAAATGTCTGTTCATGTCCTTTGCCCATTTTTAAAATTGGGTTGCTTGTTTTCTTGCTCTTGAGTTGTTTGAATTCCTTATATGTTTTGGATATTAGCCTCTTATCAGATGTATGATTTGCAAGTATCTTCTCCCATTTCTTTGGTTGTCTCTTCTCTCTGTTGATTGTTTTCTTTGCTGTGTGGAAGCTCTTTAGTTTTATATAATCCCATTTGTCTGTTTTTGCTTTTGTCATCTGCTTTTGGGGTTGTATCCAAAAAAATCGTTGCCCAGACCAATGTCAGTAAGCTTTCCCCCTTTGTTTTCTTCTAGTAGTTTTACAGTGTGAGGTCTATTCTATAAGTATTTAATCCATTTTGAGTTGACTTTTGCATATGGTATGATATAAGGGTCTAATTTCATTCTCTGCATGTGGATATCCAGTTTCCCAGCACCATTTATGGAAGAGACTATCCTTTCTCTATTGTGTATTCCTAAATCCATTTTGATCCCAGTTTTCTACAAAGCCTTGGCGTTGGTGTTGCAACTATTATGACCTGCATTGAGTCAGGCTTGACAGTAATTACTAGAGTCCCAATATTCTCAAAGAACACAGAAGAGAAAGTAATTTGTGATCCTTGTGGCCTTGCATTTGGTGTTTGCTCATTTGAAGAGTCTCATCCAGAGATTCTCAGTGGGCTGACTGATAGGGTCCTCAGGTGGTCTAATCTTGTGCCTGAGTCCACAGGGGCTGCTGTGGAGCTTTGGGGCCACTGGGGTGGCCCTAGAAGTTGAGTCCAATTGGTGGGCCTATTACTGCGGTCCATAGATTCAGGCCTGCAGCCTGAGTTCATGAGGGCTGGCCTGGCACCAGAATTCACTGGGGTTGGTCTGGTGCTGGGATCTGCAGTGAAATCTGGTGCACATTTCACTCTGCTTGGCTAACACAGAGAGTATATTGCTCTGCATATTGCTGTGTAGGCTTGGGAGAAAAGTGATGTAGATAAAATGAAACTGTCTTTTCTACCCTATTCAGTACATCTTTTCTTATTTTTGTGCTCCACCGAGGTGCAGTAATCTCTCATGTGGATTCCTCAGCTCTTGTGATGGTATTTTTGCGTGTGGATGGTTATTTGAATTGATGTTTCTGAGAGTGGATAAGCACTGAAAATTTTTGTTCTGCCTTCTTGTTAACATCACCTCTCTTGGTGTCTCCTGAATTAAGGATTTTAAATGATCTAGAGGCCCACCATAATATACTGGCCTAAACTTGCTTAACTGATAAACCTTCTGGATCCTTAGAATGTCATGTTATATTAATCAATCAGATTTTCCCCAAAGTATGATTGTGTTAGTTCAACTGTTAGAATATTTATCTTTTTTTAAATGAGGGATTTTAGACCCTGTATAATGAAAACTAACTTGGACTCTATATGTTTTGAATTACATGCAACTTGAATTTACAAACCAAATCTGTTTAACTTCCATTCTCTTTTTAAAGAGACTCAAGTTAGACTTCCATGACATATATAAGGTTAAAAGTCCCTGTGTTAAAAAAAATCTATCAATCTATCACTCTCTCTCCATATATGTGTGTGTGGGTGTATTTATAATATACATATATGTGTGTGTATTTATAATATATATATATGTGTGTGTGTGTGTTTTTATAGTATATATATACGTGTGTGTGTGTTCCAATTTCAATCTTTCTGCCTTGCACAGAGAAGATGTGTAAATTTTCTGAGGAAAGATTACATAGAGACTGGCTATGGCAATGAGTTAGGATGGTAAAGAGTGAGACCAGCCTAGAAGTTCTTATAGTATTTCAGTAAAAAGATAATGGTGGCTTGGCATATGGTGATAGTAATAGAGAGAGCGAGAAAATTAAGCTAGGGCCATAGGATGTTTTGACAGATGGATGTGAGCAGAGGAGGAAAAGAAAAGATGGAAGGGAGTTTTGGCTAGAGCAACAGAGTATTTAGCAGGGACCATATTTTAGTACTAGTAATTTGGGACTGAGGCTTGCTTCATTCATTCATTCATTCATTCATTCATTCAAGTAAAAGATATATTGAGCACCCACTATGTGCCATGAGCTGTGCTAGGTGCCAGGTATGCAGCGATTAGCAAAATAGCCATAATTCTTGCTCTCATGAAGATTGTGGTCCAATGAAAAAGACTGAGCCTGAGTCTGACAAGCTGATACTTATAAAAGAGTGCAGTGATAGTATGATAGTGGCAAGTACAGCATGCTATTGGGGCTTAGAGGAGGGACAGCTAACCCAGATTTGGGATGTGTTGAGTAATAAAAAGCTTCCTACAAGAGTGACTTCTAGCCTGAAGCCTACAAGATGAATGGGAGTCAAACAAGTTAAGAAGAGGAGGGAGAAATGATCCAGGTAGAAAGAAGAACTTGATAAATAGTCCTGGACAAGAGAAGATCATGTTGAACTCCTGGAACTGGAAAAAAACCAACGTTCTGTGTGGCTAAGTAGAGAGAGGAAATGGCAAATGATGAAGCTAAACAAGTAGGCAGGGGTCGGAAAATGCAGGACATTATAGGGCATGCTACCATATTAGTCTTTCCCTTAGAAGCAAAAGGGGAAAAAACGCTGAACTTTTTTTTAAAATAGTCTTTTAAAATTTAATTTCTATTTTGATATAAATATAAGCTCACATGCAATTATAAGAGATAATATAGAGAGACCTTCTATTCCTTTTACTCTGGTTCCCCAAAGGTAAAATCTTACAAAACTTTAATGCAATACCACTATGAAGATATTGACCTCGATAGAGTCAAGATAAAGAACTTTTGATCACCACATGGATCCCCCATTTTGCCCTTTTATAGCTGCCTCCACGTCCCTCTTTCTCCCCATCTCCTTAAACCCTAGCCACCACGAATATATTCTCCATTTCTACAATTTTGTCTTTTCAGTTTTTTTATATAAATGAAATCAAACAGTATGTAACCTTTTGGAACTGCTTTTTGTTGGATATTTGGCTTAGAAATATTTTCTCCCATTTTATAGCTTCTGTTTTCATCCTCTTAACAGATTCTTTCAAAAAGCAAAAGTTTTAAATTTTGATGTAGTTCCATTTATCAGTTTTTCCTTTCATAGATCTTGCTTTTCAAGCCAAGTCTAGAAAGTCTTTATTTATCTCTTGATCTTGGTGATTTTCTATGTTTTTAATAAAGGTTTTAGTTTTACATTTTATGTTTATGTTCATTATCCGTCTTCAGTTAGTTTTTAAATAAGGTGTGGGACTTATGTTGAAGTTCATTTTGTTGCACATGGATGTCCCGAGCTTCTCCAGAACATTCTTGTGAAAAGGCTATATTTCCTCTATTGAATTCCTTTTTCATCTTTATCAAAAATCAATTGGGTATATATGTTTGGTTCTATTTCTGGATTCCCTGTTCTATTTTGTTGATCTGTGTGTCTTAACCTTGGCTAATAACACACAGTCATCGTTACTGAAGCTATAAGTCTTGAAATTGGTAGACTGATCCCTCTCCCGTTTCTTTTAAAATATTGTTTAAGCTATTGTAATTCCTTTGCCTTTCCATATAGGTTTTATAATAATCTTGTGTATATCTACAAAAAATCTTGCTGGGATTTTGATAGAAATTATGTTAAATCAGTTTGGAAAAAATTGGCATCTTTTCCATGTTAAGTTTCCCAATCCATGAACATATATGTATCTCCATTTATCTACATGTTATTTTATTTCTTTTGTTGACATCATGTAAAGTTTTTTCTATATTTTATTAAGTTTATACCTGTGTATTTCATTTTTTGAATGATTACAAATAGTATTAATTTTTAATCTTAATGTCCACGTTTTGATTGCTGAAATCATTTATACTAGGAATTTGTTTACTTGTTGTTGTTTTATTGTTATTTTATAGTTTCCTTGTGATTTTCTACTTAGATAATCATATTATCTTCAAATAGGAATAGTTTTATTTCTTTTTTTTCTGATCTGCATGTCTTTTATTTTCTTTTCTAGCTATATTGCACTGGCAGGAATTTCCAGAACTATGTTGAATAAGGATGGTGAGAATAGGCATCCTTGCCTTTTTCCCAGTTTTAAGGGGAAAGGATTCAGTCTTTCACCATTAAGTACAATGTTAATAGTTCATTTTTCATAGATGTTCTTTACTGAGTTGAGGAAATTCCTTTCAATTTTTACTTTTTGAGAGTTTTAAAAATCATAAATAAGTGTTGAATTTCATCAAATACCTTTTCTGCATTGATTGATTAGATCATATCATTTTCTTCTTCAACCTATCAATATGGATAGACGTAACATAGATAGACTTTCAAATATTGAACCAGCCTTATATTCTTGAAGTAAACTGTACTTGGTCATGGCATTTAATTCTTTTATATTCTACTGAATACTATTTGTTAATATTTTGCTAATGATTTTTACGTCTATTGGTATGTAGGGATTCTTACCCTGTTTATGTGATTTATGGTATTACAGCAATATTAGATTTATAAAATGAATATAAAAGTGTTCCCTACTCTTCTATTTTCTGGAAGAGAATGTGGAAATTTGATTTAAGTATTTCTTTAAACTTTGGCAGAGTTCTCCAGTGAAACCATCTGACCCTGGAGATTTCTTGTTTGGGAATTCTAAAATTATAAAATCAATTGTTTTAATAATTATAGGGCTATTTGAATAAGTGATATCATATCAGGTGAATTAGAATAGCTTGTAGGGTTTTCTGAGGAATTGGTCCATTTCATCTAACTTGTGAAATATATTAGTATGGAGTTGTTCATAGTATTCCCTTATTATCCCTTATTTTGATGTCTGAGGATTTTTAGTGATAAGTGACTCTTTACTTCCTGCAATTGGTAATCTATATCTCTTCTATTATTTGTTTGTCATCTTTGGTAGAAGTCTGTCCATTTTATTAATCTTTACAAAGAACCAATTCTTTGTCTCATTGATTCATTAATTTTCTCTATTGTTTTCTTTCTTTTTTGAGACAGGGTCTCACTATGTCACCCAGGCTGGAGTTCAGTGACACGATCATAGCTCACTACAGCACAACTTTCTCAACTAGAGGGATCCTCCCTCCTCAGCATTCAGCGTAGCTGGGACTACAAGCGTGTGCCATCATGCCTGGCTAGTTTTTTTTTACTTTTTGTAGAAATAAGGTTTCACTGAGTTGCCCTGTCTGGTTTCAAACTCCTGGTCTCAAGCAACCCTCCTCCCTCAGCCTCTCCAACTGCTGGGATTACAGGCTCAAGCCACTGCACCCAGCTTTCTACTGTTTTCTAATTCCAGCTATATTAATCTGTGTTGTTAACTATTTTCTTCCTGGTGCTTACACTGAGTTTGTTTTGCTCCTCTTTTGCTAGGTTCTTGAAATATGAGTCTATATTACTGATTTCAGACTTTTCCTCTTTTCTTATGTCTGTGTGTCATTTTATAAATTTCACTTTCAGCACTGCTTTAGTTGCTTCCTACAAATTTTGATATGTTGCATTTTTATTTTCATTGGTGTAAGTATATTTTTATTTCCTTTAAGACTTCCTCTTTAACCCATGGATTATTTAAACTGTGTTCAAAATAAATAAAATACATAGGGTCTGGGTGCGGTGGCTCAAGCCTGTAATCCCAGCACTTTGGGAGGCCGAGGTGGGCAGATCACGAGGTCAGGAGTTTGAGACCAGCCTGGCCAATATGGTAAAACACCATCTCTACTAAAATTACAAAATTAGCCAGTTGTGGTGGTGCATGCCTGTAATTGCAGCTACTTGGGAGGCAGGAGAATTGCTTGAACCCAGGAGGCAGAGCTTGCAGTGAGCCAAGATTGTGCCATTGCACTCTAGCCTGGGCAACAAGAGTGAAGCTCCGTCTCAAAAAAAAAAATTAAAATTAAAAAAATAGGAGAGAGATCCAAGATGGCCGGTTAGCAGCAGCTCAGGATTGTAGCTCCCAGTGAAAGCGCAGAGAGCGAGTGGACGCCGCACTTTCAGATGAATTTTTGTTGCCCACAGACCAGGAGATTCCCGGTGGAGGAGCCACACGGGTCACTAGCACGACTCTTTTGACCAGCGCGGCTGTTTTGCCAGCGCCCCGGCGTGGCACTTCTCGGTGCCGAGTATATGGGACGGGGTGCCCTTAGAGTCGAGCTCGGCTGGTCCCATTCCCACAAGGAGAACAGCAATTGGAAGCCCTGAGGACTGAGAGTCTCACAGCAGGCACAGCCGAACCCGGGAAGGTCCCGCTCTGTGGGGAAGGGACGTCCGCCAAAGGAAAACTAAGAAACAGAAAAAACTTCATCACCGGGTGGAGAGAGATCCAAGATGGCCATTTAGTAGCAGCTCAGGATTGTAGCTCCCAGTGAAAGCGCAGAGAGCGAGTGGACGCCGCAATTTCAGATGAATTTCTGTTGCCCACAAACTGGGAGCTACCCAGTGGAGGAGCCACATGGGTCGCCAGCGCGACTGTTTTGCCGGTGCCCCGGCATGGCGCTTCTCAGTGCGGAGGATACGGACTCGGTGCCCTTTGAGTCGGGCTCCGCTGGTCCCATCCCAACAAGGAGAACAGCAATTGGAAGCGCTGAGGACTGAGAGTTTCACAGTAAGCACAGCTGAACCCTGGAAGGCCTAGCTCTGTGGGGAACGGGCGTCTGCTGAAGGAAAACTAAGAAACAGAAAAAACTTCATCACCAACAAGCCGGAGGTCCACTCAGACCCAATCTGAAAGTCGGCAATTACAAAGACAAGTGGAGAAATCCACAAAAATGGGAAGAAACCAGTGCAAAAAGGCTGAGAACACCCGAAATCAGAATGCCTCTCCTCCTACAGGGGATTGTAGCTCCTCATCAACAAGAGAACAAGGCATGACGGAGAATGAGTGTGACGAACTGACAGAACCAGGCTTCAGAAGGTGGATAATAAGAAACTTCTGTGAGCTAAAAGAACATGTACTAACCCAATGCAAAGAAACTAAGAAC
>CAUYLG010002536.1:0-23483 GCA_963573385.1 Cacajao melanocephalus
AAGTTCTCGTGTTGTGTTTTTCAGCTCCATCAATTCACTTATATTCCTCTCTAAGTTGTCCATTCTCGTTAGCATTTCGTTAAATCTTCTTTCAAGGTTCTTAGTTTCTTTGCATTGGGTTAGAACATGTTCTTTTAGCTCATAGAAGTTTCTTATTATCCACCTTCTGAAGCCTGATTCTGTCAGTTCATCACATTCATTCTCCATCAGGCCTTGTTCCCTTGCTAATGAGGAGCTGTGATCCCCTGTAGGAGAAGAGGCATTCTGATTTTGGGTGTTCTCAGCCTTTTTGCACTGGTTTCTTCCCATTTTTGTGGATTTATCCACCTGTCATCTTTGTAATTGCCAACTTTCAGATTGGGTCTCTGAGTGGACGTCTGGCTTGTTGGTGATGAAGTTTTTTCTGTTTCTTAGTTTTCCTTTGGCAGACGCCCCTTCCCCACAGAGCTGGGCCTTCCCGGGTTCAGCTCTGCTTGCTGTGAAACTCTCAGTCCTCAGCGCTTCCAATTGCTGTTCTCCTTGTGGGGATGGGACCAGCCAAGTCCGACTAAAAGGGCACCCAGTCCCGTATACTCCGCACTGAGAAGTGCCACACCGGTGTGCCGGCAAAACAGCCGTGCTGGTGACCGTGTGGTTCCTCCACCAGGAATCTCCCAGTTTGTGGGCAACAAAAATTCATCTGAAATTGCGGTGTCCACTCGCTCTCTGCACTTTCACTTGGAGCTACAATCCTGAGCTGCTGCTAATCGGCCATCTTGGATCTCTCTCCCAGTTTTCTTACTTGTAATGCTCTTCCTCTCACACCTACTTCTCCAAAGAACATATTTCTGTAACTGTTTAGTTTCCAGTCTGATTATCCTCCTTTTGGCTGTTTGAATGATAATCGTTGTCTTAAATATTTCAAAGGCTTTCAAGATCCAAAGGAACTGGAAACCAGATCAGTCTTTCCCAAATCATCCCAGGAAAGCAACAACTTTTTTCACTTATTCATATAGTAACATCTGCTGCCTGTGAGGCATGAGGAGGAATGGGGATTTGACAAAAATCAACGAGTCATTAATTATCAAATGCTGATGCTACATTAACATTCTCTCTGTCTCTCTGTCTCTTTGCATTCTCTCTCTCTCTCCCGCTCTGTCCTGGCCCAGCTTTAAGGCCAGCCCCTAATAATGCCTTTGTACTACTACAGTGGTGGGTGGCCATGGCAGCAGTGCAGACTTCTAAAACCCTGAAAGGAAGATCCAACCCACTGGAGCTAGCAAAAGAAGCATCTGTCACATGAGGAGTGTGAAGGAAAATCCCTGTTATTTTTTTTATCTCTTTTCTCGTCTCTTTGGCTCAAGAGCCGCACTGGTTGTGGGGAACAGCACAATAGCACAGAAGGCTAAACTTCTCATAGAAGCTCAGCTTTCTTTCCAGAGGACTAGGGAAAGGACCTCTAAGAGTGGAAAGTGTGGGAAAAGTGTCTATAAGAAGAGGGCTGGAGAAAGGGAGTCCTGATTCTTTATATAAGCTAGCACCAGGAAGAAGCTGCATCTGAGCAGGGCACACCTAAATAAGATAGTAAAGGCTTTGAAATAAAACTGCGAAGTAAACACTCTCTAGTTTCAGAGCAGCTCCTGAGTGGCACAGGTGCCAGGAAATCACAAATGGCATAGCAACAGCTTGGAAAACTGAACCAACATTGAAGCCACCACCCACAGAAGGTGAGGCATAAATTGTGACCTGAACTCAGACAGTGTGATTGACTGCTAAAACAAATAAATAAACAGCATTTTCCAGATACCTTTTAAACAGGAACCAGAGTCTCACAACATAATATCAAAAATGTCCAGGATACAGTCCAATATTATTTACCAAATCAAGAACCAAGAAAATTTAATCAATTCTGAAGAGAAAAGACATCAACAAAGGACCACAAATGCAAATTATCAAAGATTCTAAACTAGCTGTTATAACCATGCTCCATGTGGTACAGGTAAACACTTTTGAAATAAGTAGAAAGTGATAAATTATCAGCAGAGAGCTAGAAGCAACTTAAAAAGAACAAAGTGGAAATTTTAGAACTAAAAACTACAATATTTGAAATTTTAAAACTACCAAATGGACTCAATTGCTGAATGGAAATGGAACAGGAAAAAAATCAATGGACTTGAAAGTAAGTCAGTGGAAACCCAACCTGAAGAAAAAGTATTTTGAGAAGAAGATCCCACCAGCCAGGCACTGTGGTTCATTCCTGTAATCCCAGCATTTTGGGAGGCTGAGGCGGGTAGATCATGAAGTCAGGCATTCAAGTCCAGCCGGCCAACATGGTGAAACTCCGTGTCTACTAAAAATACAAAAAAGTTAGCTGGGCGTGTTGGTGGGTGCCTGTAATTTTTTGTAAATACAAAAAAGTTAGCTGGGCGTGTTGGTGGGTGTCTGGGGCAGGAGAATCCCTTGAACCTTGAACCTGGGAGGTGGAGGTTGCAGTGAGCCAAGATCACACCACTGCACTCCAGCCTGAGCAACAGTGCAAGACTCCATCTCGAAAAAAAAAGAAAATCCCACTTCAGGGATCTGTGTGACAGTGTCAGAAGGTCTAACATTGATGTCATCAGAGTCCATGAAGGAGAGGAGGAAGAGATTGGTACCGGGGAAAAAAATCCCAGCACTTTGGGAGGCCAAGGTGGGTGGATTGCTTGAGCTCAGGAGTTTAAGACCAAGTAGGCAACATGGCAAGGCCCTGTCTCTACAAATACAAAAAAATTAGCCAGGCATGGAGGCACACACCTGTAGCTCCAGCTACTCTGGAGCCAAGGTGGGAGGGTTGCTTGAACCTGGGAGGTCGAGGCTGCAGTGAGCTGAGATCATGCCACTGCACTCCAGCCTGGGTGGCAGAATGAGACCCTGTCTCAAAAAAATAAAATAAAACAAAATAACGACTGAAGACTGAAAAGCCCCAAGTTTGGTAGAGACATAAGTTTACATATTCAAGAAGCTTAATGAACCCTAAACAAGATAAAGATAGAGGATACCATGCCTGAACACATCATAATCAAACTACCGAAAATCAAGATGATAAAATAATGAAAGTGGTCAGAGAAAAACAACACTATACCAGGGTACAGTTTCAATGACTGCTGATTTCTCAACGGAAACCATAGAGATAAAAGAAAGTTATACATCTTTAAAGTGTTGAGGGTGAGGGTTGGGTGGGAAGAAGGATTGTCAATCCAGAATTCTCTGTCTACTGAAAATGTCCTTCAGGAATAAAGAAAAAAATCAAGACTTTCTCAAATGAAAGAAAACTAAGAGAATCCATTGTCAGGAGAACTTCTCTTTTGAAAATTCTTAAAGAAGTTCTTCAAGCAGAAGAAAAGTGATAACAGCAGGAAACGAAGCTTCAGGAATGGAGGAAAAAAACAAAAATGGATAAAAGAAAGATAGGCAGGGCAGTGATTGCACTATCAATAAAGGAAAAGAATTGTTAAGAAAACGTAGAAAAAATGTATAAAGGTTCTTGGGACTGTTGAATCCTGCTTTTGAAAGTACCCTGAAATAGGCTGGGCATGGTGGCTCACACCTGTAATCCCAGCATTTTGGGAGGCCAACTCGGGTGGATCACTTGAGGTCAGGAGTTCAAGACCAGCCTGGCCAACATGGTGAAACTCCATCTCTATTAAAAATACAAAAATTAGCCAGGTGTAGTGATGTGCACCTGTAATCCCAGCTACTCAGGAAGCTGAGGCAAGAGGATTGCTTGAACCCAGGAAGCAGAGATTGCAGTGAACCGAGGTAGCACCACTGCACTCCATCTAGCCTGGACAACAGAATGAGATTTGGTCTCAAAAAAGAAAACAGAAAGAAAGTACCCTGAAATAGCCAGACCTGGTGACACATGACTCTAACCCAGCTATTTAGGAGGCCGCGAGAGGATTCTCTGAGGCCAGGGGCCTGAGGCCTCAGTCCAGTGTGGACATGCCAGTGAATAACCACTGCTCTCCAGCTTGGTAGCATAGCAACACTCCGTCAAGAAAAGGAAGGGGAAGAGAAAGGACAATCCTGAAACAATGAAATGCAAGCCATAATCTTGGATTTTCTTTCACCCAAAATACATTATGGGGATACATGAAAAAAAAAAAGAAGTAAGATCTGTAATTTTGTAATAGTATTGTCTCAATGTTAATTTCTTGACTTTGATAATTACACTCTGGTTATGTAAGTGAATTTTTGTGCTTAAAAATACAAATTGAAGTATTTTAGGAGTAAATAGACGTCATATCTAAAACAGACTCATAATTCTGAGGTTTAACCTTTTTTAGACGTGGTATGGAATATTTGGATAGTTGAAGAAGATTAGAAGGGAAGCATTTGAGGAAAAAGTGTTTTTCAGAACTTTAGAGATAGTGATTTAGGTGGAGAATACAGAATCCAGAGGTGATAGAAGTTTCTAACCTTAGAAATATAATAAATGGCTTAAATGAACAAGTGAAATTTTTACATCATCTGATGGAGTGACTGACATTTCATTGGATGCAAGTGGATAAGGAAGCCATTCTGGGGGGAGAGAGCAGGTACAGGTATAGGAAAGTAATGCAGGATTTTTCTTGGCCACTTTACCAACCGGGGACCTACATAGCTGGTGACACCCTCCACCTGAGCCTTGCTCAGCCCTGAGCCTGCCGCTGGAGGCACCCTGCCCACTTGTCCCACCTGTGCTTTAGCTTGTACCCATGTTCGATGGTTCCTGAGCTCTTATCCTGCGTCCAAGTATAATGAGGTTACACTGACAATTGAAGAGTGAGGAGGGCAGAGAATAATTTTATTGAGTGAGGAACATCTCTCAACAGAGAGGGGACATAGGGTGGTTCCCCACCCCTGCAGTCAGGTGGTTTCTTTGCCAGTGTGGCTGAGTCTGGGGCCCTTATGGGCTCAGATTGGCGAGAACTTGCTGAGTGGTTTGTGAGTATGCGAAGAAAGGCTAAAGCAAAGGCATCACTCAAAGGTGGACACAGCAGTGTGGAAAACCAATGAGGAAAGGGCAGGTATATGTAAGTTAGGTGAAGGGTGGGATCCATCAGAGGAAAGCACGCCAAACAGGAAGACAGCTTCTCAATTTGGTGTGTGGATTTACCCGGACTGCCTTCAGCTTGAAGGTCAAGTTTCACTGGGGACCTGCCCCTGTCTGCCTAGGCATTTGACTGCCTCCTGCCTTGATTAAAAGCATAAAGTTTGCTTCTTGAATAGTGGAAATTCATTTGGCTGGAATATAAGGTTGTTTAGAAGAAAGCCAGGTAGGTTAGGGTCCAATCGTGGAAGGCTTTGAATGTCAGAATGAAAACTTTAGAACATTCCTGTCAACATTCCTGTTAACAATGAAAAGCTATAAAACATTTTTGGATAAAGGTGTTTTATACACAGACTGGTGTTTTTTGTTGTTGTTGTTGTTGTGTTTTGAGATGGAGTCTCACTCTGTCACCCAGGCTGGAGCACAGTGGCACGATCTAGGCTCACTGCAACTCTGCCTCCCGGGTTCAAGTGATTCTCTTGCCTCAGCCTCCCGAGTAGCTGGGACTACAGGCGCGTGCCACCATGCCCAGCTAATTTTTTGTATTTTTAGTAGAGACAGGGTTTCACCGTGTTAGGCAGGATGGTCTTGATCTCCTGACCTCGTGATCCGCCTGCCTTAGCCTCCCAAAGTGCTGGGATTACAGGTGTGAGCTACTGCACCCAGCAAGACTGGTGTTTTTATACGAAGATAAATCTGGCAATGTTAGGATGTCAACATGGACTGGGGGCCTGGGAATGAGGCTACTAGGGTAGTCTATTTATGAGAAGTGGTGCAATAATCACAGTAGCAGTATTGAACGAGTAAGAATTCAAGAAAACGAGAACGAATTCATAGTATGGAGGGACTGGTTCTAAGAAAACAGATACCTCCTTGGGTCACTGGGAAGATGGGGCTACCTTCAACTTGAGCTAGACCTTAAAGCAGCCATCATCTTTTTTCTTGTCCTTTGTACTTTCCCACATTCCCTACTGTCCTAGATCCATTCATCAGCATGTTCTTCTCCCCGAGAAGATGATCTGGCTTCCTGCTTCACAAAGGAAACATAAGCCTGGGCTTGAACCCCCTACTCTCTTTATGCCCTGCTTTTACATTTAACATACAATGACTCCACCCTTGCCTCACATCTCAGAGAAAAAGACGTCACTGTCCTTCTTTGTCAGTAATCCCCCAGGAATTTACTTGCTTCTGTTAATTAGCTATTCAGGCAGAAGAAACATTTTGAACACATAAAAAGTTTCCACCAGGTGCAGTGGCTCAAGCCTGTAATTCCAGCACTTTGGAAGGCCAAGGCAGGCAGATCACCTGAGGTCAGGAGTTCAAGACCAGCCTGGCCAACAAGGTGAAACCCCGTCTCTACTAAAAGTACAAAAATCAGCCGGGTGTAGTGACACGAACCTGTAATGCCAGTTACTCAGGAGGCTGAGGGAGGAGAATCGCTTGAACATGGGAGGCAGAGGTTGCAGTGAGCCGAGATCATGCCACTGCACTCTGGCCTGGGCGACAAGAGCAAGACTCCGTCTCAAAGCAAAAAAAAAAAAAAAAAAGAATGTTCCTTTTTCTCCTTCTCTTCTGTGAACCCTCTTATTCATCAAGATCCAACTCAGAAAGCGCATTCCCTGACTGTCTGAGGCAGGTAGGTATTCCCTCCTCCCCGTTCCCAGAGCTCTTTGCCCATTCCTCTGTAACTGAATAGAGAATATTCTGCCGTGTAAGCGTTTTATCTGCCTCCTTCCACCATTAAAGATAGGGTAAAGGCAAAGGATAATATATGGACTTCTTAGACTTTATTTATTGCAGGCAAACTGTTACTTGTTCAATTGTCAAGAGACTGTTTCCAAGCTTTGTGGATGCTGAATGTCTTTGTAACTCTTGGCAGTGTTTTGCTTGCCAATTAATTGTGGGAACCATAAAATTTTCACTGTTTTGCATTGCTAAACTCAGAAAGCTTAAAGATTTTGCTTTTTCTGTTGCAGGTTTATGTTGATGGGGCACCACTGCCATTCCCAGGACACACGCTTATTGCTGTGGCAACAGCGGTAGTGTTAGGGGGATTAATTTTTATAGCATTTATGTTTCAACTGAACGGCATGCATCTGTGGAAGGCATTCCAAAGATGGATTAGAAGAAACCAAGAGAAGTTTTCAAATATCACCCTCAATGAGAAGATTCATAGATGAAAGTCTGGACAGTGAACACATGGTCATCATAATTTCTCTTTATTTTCTAGTTTTATCAGATGATTCCCAGAACAATATGCTTAAGTGTTAAATATACAAGCTACATAAAATCCTGCAGAATTGCCATTATAATTCAAATTGCTACTTGTCAATATGTTCCCCGTTCCCTTTTCTTATTTTGAATACATAGAAAATGTCTTATGCTAAGCCTTCTATTGAAGAGTTTCCTTGAGGTTTTTAGAAAAGTATAAAGTGATAACCAACTCGACATGGAGCAGATGTTCTGTGCTGTTCATCTCTTAGTGCCTGGAGCCCATTCTGTGAGGTCAGAATCCCTGAGCTCTGCTCCTTCCAGATAGACTTTGAGTAGAGTGCAGTTATGCCAGGGTGAGGTAGGCAGTGAAGACGGTGGGTCAGCAGATGTGTTTTCAGAGCCTCATGGGAATTAAAGAGGAAACCATTAAAGTTTCTTGGGGCAACTTCAAATCCAGATTGTAGTACCTAGAGAGGGAAATGTGACCCCATCGTAAGGGTGCTAGAAGAATGGGGTGTCTGGGCAGAGTATTGATTTACAAACCTACATGTAGCATGGAGAATTTCAAAAGCTATATCTCTGTGGGCTGTCAAAGTACCTGTCCCCAGGTAGTCAGAAGATGACCATAACATTCAGAGATCAGAGCGTTATGCTCCCTGGTAAAGCTCAGGAGGGGAGCACACTGTTTTGACAACATAAGGAAAGGAAGGCTTCTAATCCAAATCTGAGATCATCTATTATTAAAATTCCTTAGAGATGGCAGTGCAGCAGGTGGGAAAGAAAATCAGACTCCAGAGCCAGACCTCCTAGGTTTGTCATATACTAGATGCATAACCTTGGGCAAGTTAATTTATTTGTGCCTGAGTTGCTTCACCTGTAAAATGGAGAGATATTAACACCTACCTAATGAAACAGGAAATTTTCCTTGACCCCTTCACAGACCTCATGACAGGAATGCATTGCTCCCTCAGCCTGCAGCTCTCAACCCCTCATGGGAGGGGGAGCATGCAGGTGAGTGGGTATAGGAGCCAGAGTGAGCACTTTTGAGTGGCAGGAGCAAAACTCCATGCAAGCCCCATGGCAGCATCTAGGGAGAAGTATCCACGACCCCCAAAGCCCCAGAGGGCACGTGTTACGGTGCTTTTTTAGCTCTGCTGTCCGAGGATGGCTCAAGTGTTAAACAGCTCAGTATGCTCTCTGCCTTTTTGTGGGAAGCAGTTGCTCTTTGCCAGCAAGGGCAGAGGGTCAGTGTGACAGCCTTTAGTGTCCACACCTGTGGTATCCAAGCTCTTGTTCAGCATCCAGGAAAAATCAAGTTGCATGAACAAATTGAAGGGTGGTGAATGAGGAGGATTTTATTGCTGATGGAAGTGGCTCTCGGCAGGAAGGGGAGTTGGAGGGGAGTTGGAGCAGGAAGGTGATCTTCCCCTGGAGTCTGGTCATCCCTGGCTGGACTCCTCTCTGAAGCAACACCAGCAAACCATCCCTCTGAAGCCAAGCCGCTTCTCTCCGACATCAAACCACAGTCTCTGACGTCCAGCTGCTTCTCTTTTTATCCCTTCCTCTGCTCTCTGCCAGTTGGGTCAGGGGTTTTTATGGGTACAGGATGGGGGGTGGGGCAGGCCATGTGTGGTTTTGGAAAGGGCAAGATTTGGGCAGGAAAACAGGAATGCATGTTTTCACTTTGGGCCACAGTTCCAGGCTTGAGAGTGGGGCTTCTCCAGGGACCCTGCCCTTTTCTGTCTAGAATTTCTCTGCCTCCTGTCCCTATCACTAACAGGGTTTTCAGGAGGATCAAGTGAATGAATACATGTAAAATGTTTGGAACAGGACCTGTTTACAGTGAGTGTAATAAATGTTGGCTGTAATTGATGCTGCTGCCCCTGCTGCTGTTTTTAGGTTGTAAGTAATAGAAAGAGATTTTTGTCTAATTAAAATAACAAGGGAAATGCACTGAACAAACACTACAGAATACCAGCTAAACAAAGCAAAGTCTAAACAATCAGTTTTTGTCATGGGCAGGAATGAGGTCCATTCTGTGCACCTAGGAAACCAATGTTGGTCAACTCCTCAGAGCTTCCCTTGGGCCAGGGGTCTAGAGATAGAGTATAGCACAGTGGTTAAAAGTATAGGCTTCAGAATCTAAAGCCCGGGTTTTTTTTTCTCTCAATAAACTTGTAAAAATGTTAGAATAGTTTAAGAACAGAAAAGTTGTGAAGATAGTGCAGAGAGTTTCTGTGGAAGCCACATTCAGTGTCCCGACTTGATGACCTGATTTTTATCTAGCATCATCACTTATTGGCTATATAATCTTGGGAAAGTTATTTAACCTTTCTACGATTCCATATTTTGGTCTTCTACATCGCAGCACATAAGCACATGCCGTGCATACATCAGTCTTCTTGCACATTCACAGATGCCCCTGCTAAGACAATCCAACTACTTTACATGTAACCAAAAACACATTCACCTCCTCCTCCAAAAGAGACAACCCAAAGTCACATCTAGCTAGGGGTCTGGGGGTAATGTCACAGAGCCAGTGTTCTCAGAGACCAGGATCTCTAGGTGATACCAATTTCTCTTAGCCTCTTCTCCAAAAAATGGTGATAATTATTACTCTTTAGCAGAAAGCAAGAAATGCAAGTAGGGTTTATGACGCTTATTTCAGTAACTAATACCTAAGCTGACATTAGAATTATCTCTGCCCTACACATTCCATGTCTTCCCTTGCCTTTGCACAGCACCTGTGTAAAGCCTCTGAGGGATGAGTTACCTTCATTCTTGAAGGATCTGAGCCTTTGTCAAAGCTGCCATTTGGGAATCTACTACTTTTAAGTTACCTTCCATTGATCTGTACCCTTGGGTATTATGGTGGGAAGTTTGTGGCCCAGGATTCACCCAGGTGAATCTTGGTTCTTATTGTGTTATAGCATCTCTGTTTCTCCTCAGTGAGATCAATTATCCTCCCTTTTGCCTGTTTTCTTAAATAACAGGAACCAAGCATGGCTATATGGCAGTCTTTGTTGTCAATTCAGTGGAGTCATCGTTGTGTTCAATGTAGAAGTGTTTCTATATTGGTTAGATAGGCTACTTGACCATCAGAGCCCAAAGTTTAGAGCACAAAAAGCAAAAATTTAGGTTGTGATTTATTAAGTGAAATTGAAAAGAACCATTAATTCTCCATCCCTTGTTTCCCAAATTAACACGTCCTAGCTACAGGAAACATGATATAATGACGTGGAACATACACAGTCATGTGTGGTCTAACCATGGGGATACATTCTGAGAAATGCGTTATAGGTGATTTCATCATTGTGTGAACATCATAGAGTGTACTTACACAAACCTAGGTGGCATAGCCTACTACACACCTAGGCTGTATGGTATAGCCTGTTGCTGCTAGGCTGCAAACCTGTACAGCATGTTACTGCACTGAATACTGTAGGCAGTTGTAACAACATGTTAAGTATTTGTGTGCCTAAATATATCTCAACATAGAGAAGGCACTGCACAAATGTGGGAGAAATGGTTGAAAATGGTATACCTCTATAAGGCACTCACCATGAATGGAACTTGCAGGACTGGAAGTTGCTCTGGTGGCGTCAGTGAGTGAACGTGAAGGCCTGGGACATTGCCGTGTGCTTTTATACAACTGGCAGCACAGTAGGTTTGTGTACATCAGCATTGCCACAAAGATTTGAGTAATGCATTGTGCTACGATGTTCTATGACGTCACAAAGCGATAGGAATGTTTCAGCTCTGTGATAAGCTTATGGACCATCATTGTATATGTGGTTGCAAAACTGCATTTCATCCAACCAGAGGAATCGCCAGGGTCAAACGGGCCACTGCGCATGAGCTTTCAACAGGCCTTCTCCTTATATCATAAGACCACCTGTTTCTGGGTGGAAGAATACACAAAAATGCAGTGAATCCCAAAGACATCAACCTATTGCCTCACTTCTTTCTGTAAAGTGAATGAGGACTGCGTCAGAGGCAAGTTGTGAGGGATTAAGATTTCTAGTGTCCTGAGGCACTGAAAAGATTATGGTGTCTCCCCATGTGTAGTTAAAATAAAAATAGTTGAAATAGCACAAAACAGGAATGTATTTAATATGCAGGAATTAGCATCACTTCTCTTTAGATTTTCTGAAAATGTCTGAATAATTTATCAGAGCTTTACTATTCTCATTTTCTTTGGTTACCACCTGATACTGTTTGCTTCTGCATCCTCACCCAAATCTCATTTCAAATTGCAATCTCTGCATGTCAAGGGAGGGACTTGGTGGGAGGTGACTGGATCATGGGGGCAGTTTCCCCATGCTCATGATAGTGAAGGAGTTCTCACAAAATCTGATGGTTTAAAAGTGGCAGTTTCCCCTGCACTCTCTCTTCACCGCTATGTAAGACATGCCTTGCTTCCCCTTTGACTTCCACCATGATTATAAGTTTCCTGAGGCCTCTCCAGCCATGCAGAACTGTGAGTCAATTAAACTTCTTTTGTTTATGTATTGCCCCGTCTCAGGTAGTATCTTTACAGCAGTTTGAGAACAGACTAATATACCACCTTCCTTCTATTGGTACAAAAAGTGACAGTGATGGGCAAATACCATGGAAGCAGGCAAGGTCTTCAGAGAAAATGGCGGGCATGCTTACTGTGTAATGAAGCTAACGTCCTTCTCTGAATCAAAAGATGGCATGGTTTCAGCTCGTTATAAAAGATTGGAGGTCCTCAAGCTCAGTGTTCCTTTCCGGCAACATACTATAGGAGCAGGTGTCATCAGGCCTTCTTTGTGTTGCCTCCGGGCTCAAAGAACTGATGTCAGAATCATAATCTGGTACTCTGGCTGCTGTTATTGCTGAAAGTCATAAACCATCCTTTGTTTTGTACCAGGAGCCTTGTGTCTTCTACCAGACACAGAACCATGGTAAACCACCTTGTTGGTTTGCAAGTAGGGTACAGTCTCAGACCCTTCACAGTTCTTGACATTAACAAGACTTAAATTCATTCACAAAACTGCTGAGTCATGAGAGAAGAGTAACAGGATTTGTACTGCAACCTGAAATAGGCTCGATCCCACTCAAAGCTGTCAGCTTTTTGAACCAAATGCATTAGAAGAATATTCTATATGGTACATGGTATGTGCTGCCTCAAATTTCCAAAATAACCTACTAGGCTAGGTATCGTTCTTCTTTCTTAGCGGTCGGAAATGCAAGGTGCTGTGGCCTACTCTTTACTTTGGAATGGGATGTTCCCACATGCCCAGAAAATACTGAATTCACACACACTGCAGAAGCATTTTCTTCTTGGGTTTGATCTGCTGCATCGCACAGGTATCTTACTAAGGTACCGAAGGAAGTTGCCTCTTCATGATCTTCAGGTCCTTGCAACATAATGTTCTATAGCATGGTAAGGTAGTCAACTCCCTTCTCACTAGACTGGGCCACAGAGCCAGAAGTAGCACACCCTTATGGCAGAGCAGTACAAGCATACTGTGCTCTGTTGGGGAAAGGCCTGTGCCTAAAATGGGGCAATATGCCAAGTACCGGGGCCTTCACTGGTTTTCTCTGTACTGTGTTATCATGCCCCCTCTGTGTTAAAGGACACGGTCACCCCAGGCACCTCTCATTTCTATCAACATCCAGCAACAGTTTTAATGACAGCACCATCATCCAGTCCCGCTCAGTAGCACAGGGGTTAAGAGCTTGGACTCTGGACTAGGAATCTCTGGGTGTGAATGCTGTCTTTGCCACTCTCTAGCTGTGCAGTCTTGGATGAGTCATTAAACTTCTCTGTGTTTTTGCTTTTTTGTCAACATAATGATCGTTTGAGAACTGAACAAGTTAACATATCTAAAGTGCTTAGCGTAGAGCCTGGCACACAGAATGTCCTATAGGTGTTCATTATTGCCATGGTCTGAAGGTTTGTGCCCCCCAAATTCCTGTGTTGAAATCCTAACACCCAAGGCAATGGTAGGAGGTGGGGCCTTTGGAAGGTGATTATGTCATGAGGATGAAGTCTTCATGAATGGGATTTTAGTGCCCTAAAAGAGGCCCCAGATAACTGCCTTGCCCCTTCCACTATGAAAGGACCCAGTGAGACGGTGTCGTCTACGAAAAATGGGCCCTTGCCAGACATGGAATCTGCCAGTGTCTTGACCTAGGACTTCTAGCCTGCAGGACTGTGAAGATGAAATTAAAACCTCCTAGTTTATGGCATTTTGTTACAGCAGTCCAAACAAACTAAGACAGCTATGAACAGGGCAAGTCTGGGAGTGCTCCTTGAAAGAGTCAGATGCTTCCCTTATCAACTCACTCCTAATGATGAGAAAGGGAACAGAGACTTTTTCTTTTAATTTTTTTTTTGCGACAGTCTCACCCTGTCGCCCAGGCTAGAGTGCAGTGACACGATCTCTGCTCACTGCAGCCTCTGCCTCCTGGGTTCAAGTGATTCTCCTGCCTCAGCCTCCCGAGTAGCTGGGATTACAGGTGTGCACCACCACGCTCAGCTAATTTTCGTATTTTTAGTAGAGATGGGGTTTCACCATGTTGGCCAGGCTGGTCTCAAACTCCTGACCTCAAGTGATCCACCCACCGTAGCCTCCCAAAGTGCTGGGATTATAGGTGTGAGCCACTGCCCTGGCCCAGAGACTTCCGAGTGTTGCTCGGAAGAATTCAGTCTGAATTCTTCTCTTTACACTGGGTCAGGTGCTCTCTGGCCTTTCTTGCATGAGTCAACCCCATCTGTAAGAACCCAGCTAGCAGGCTTAGCTGCCACATTAAATACTGTATCACTATGACAATGAACTGAGAATAATCACATATGTTCTCGAACCTTTGGTCAAGCATTCTTGAAGACCTGGCCTGTAAAAATTTCCACAGACTTTAGACAATACAATGGACACATTTCTCTAAATTGCAATTCTACAATGTAACTCTTTTCTATTCTGATGCCTAACACCTCTCAGTTTATTTTGAATTTGAATTTGAATCTACTGCTTGACAAACAGTGGAATACACAAAGGAATTTGAGGTTTCGGCTGCAAGGGAAGCACATTAGGAAATGGCAAAGATGTCACTGTAGGAAGAATTGAAGTGACACTTGGTTGGCCAGGCTTATTAGTCATTTTTATAGTAGTAACAACCCTCAGATCTCACTCTCAGTTGCTTATAACAATAAACGTTTCTTGCCCACGGGTCTGCAGATTGGCTGTGGTGGCTCCGTATGTCTCTCATTTCAGGACACAGACCAAAGAGCAGGGGCCACCTGGGCAGCTGTTCAATACATCTGCTCATAGTCTATCACCCAAATCAAATCATGTGGCCAGCCGGGCATGGCAGCAAACACCTGTAATCCCAAAACTTTGGGAGGCCAAGGTGGGAGGATCACTTGAGGTCCGGTGTTGGAGAACAGGCTGGGCGACATAGTGAGACACCCTCTACCACCAAAAAAAAAAAAAGAAAAAGAAAAATTAGCCAGGAGTGGTGGTGTACACCTGTAGTTCCAACTAACTGGGAGGCTGGGGTGGGAGGATCACTGGAGCCCACAAAGTTAGGGCAGCAGTGAGCCGTGATCACGCCCCTCCACACCAGCCTGGGCGACAATGAGACACTGCATTGAACAAAACACACAAAGTAACCACGGGATGAAATACAGGAAGGAAGTGATGAAAGCGGGATATATTAAAGCAAGAAACCACTCCATAGGGTGGGAGTGGGCCCGAGCACACGGCTTAAGGGCCAGGTTACAAAGTTTTCTGGGTGTTAAGTCCACCTTTTGAGATTCCTATCGGCTACTCCTTATCCAGATGAATGATTTGGTCTGTGGCTATGGTCTGTGGCTAATTAAAGGCTGGGGTGAATTGGCGCCCTGTGCAGATGAAGGATTGGCCCCTGCTCTACCCACGGCCAATCCAGGGCACTCCCCCTTTCTATCTGAGCCGTGGTGGAAAGGGGAGGGTTGTAAGGAGAGTGGCCTTTGCTCCTGTGTTTCTGGGTGTGGGAGAGCTGAGATTTTCCCTTTTGATTTAGCTTTAGGAAGTTGGCATTAATTGGCCTGAAGTTCCCTGCCCCAGACCCAGGTGCTCCCCTTTTGATCCAGCTTTGGGAAATTATCGCAAATTGGCCTCAGATTCCAGACCTTGGTGTTTTCCCATGATTCAGCTTTAGGAAGTTGGCACAAATTGGCCTGAAGTTCCCTGCCTCCAGACCCTATTCTCCTGCCTCAGTGGTAGGGGGACTTCTTATTTGGCGATTGGCTTCCACCAGAACACAAAACAGGAGCTGCTAGAGTCTCCTTAACGCCTGGTCTTGGCTGCCCTGGAATGTCACCTCTGCCTCATTCTACTATCAAGGTGGTCGCAGGGACAGCCCAAGTTCAAAGGAAGGAGAAATAGATGACCCCTCTTTCGACTGGCAAGGGGACACTGTGAAAGAGCCTGTCGTCTGGGAGGGATTGTTGCAGTCATCTTTGGAAACACAATCTACCACGTTGATGTTCATCAAATAAATCCACTTGGGCTGTGAACTCAACTGGTATTCGACTTCAGAAATCCACAAAATCAGTTCTGAACTGCATTTTCATCCCAGCGTTTGGCCAAGGGCAATGACAGCTTCATTCAGAAAAGTCACAAAATCGTTCTGACCAAGACTGTTTTATCTAGATCAGTAATTTCGGGATTTGCCTGTCTCAGCGCCATCAGAAGCAACCATCTAATCCAGAAATGCTAAGATTTCTCCTCCTCTTTCAGCAGTCACTGACTACCTACCACCATCTCACATCGCTTTCAGGGGCCTCTGAGCCCTTCGGCGCCACAGCAGCAGAACCTCCCGCCCAGAGCTCTCTAGGAACCGCCACCGTGTGCCTAAGCTCCCCTCTCAACCACAATCACCAGCTACAGAACTCTCATCCAAGTCAAAACTCCAAAGGCAGGCGTCTGACTGGCTGCAGGAGTCCAGATGCATGGGTATCCCTAAATTAGTCAGCCATGGCTGGGACAGGGCCATGCAATCCAGACCCAGCTCTTCCGCTCAGTGGGGCCGTTCCCGGAGAAGGAGAAACCACGCTGGAGCTGGCACTCCCACGAGTTGTCGGGGACAGGAACTCGGATCCTGGCGGGAGGGAGCGAACAGTAAGTACGCCCGCGCGGCGGCTGTCACCCGCTTTCAAACACGGAAGTGCCGGCCAACTAGCGTCCCAGAAACGCTTGGGGAGCCGGGCGCGCGGGCGCGGAGACACCGCGCTGCTGCCTCCACGCTGGGCTCACCGCGCGGGGCAGAGGCGCCCGAGTGGTCTGTCTCGCGGGGCGCAGACGCGGTTGCTCTCGAGGGCGCTCCCGCTGTGAGGAGCAAATCCTGGGGCCCTCTGCGTCCTGAGCGCCCAGCGGGACCCGCGCTCTTAGGACCTGCGCTTCCCTGGGGGGAAAAGCCCTCCCACCACCCACGGTCGCCCACAGCGCTTGCCTGCCAGCCTCCTCCCCTGCAAGCCGCCTCCTCCCTGCCAACCTCCTCCTCCCTTCCCAGCCTCTTTCTCTCCGCCAGCCTCCTCCTCTCCTGCCAGCCCCCTCCTCCCTGCCAGCCTCCTCCTTCCTGCCAGCCTCTTTCTCCCTGCAAACCTCCTCCTCCCTGCCAGCCTCCTCCTCCCCTGCCAGCCTCTTCCTCTCCTGCCAGCCTCTTGCTCCTTACCAGCCCCCTCCGCCTTTTTCATCTAAGATCATTTGACCTGTCATTCAAGGCCTAGAGAAATGTCACCTCCATTGAAAAGTTTCTCCCCAGCTCTCTCTGATAATTGGTTCTTTCTCTCCTTTGAGTGCGGTAGCAGAGTGCACATTTTTATATCCTACATCTTGGCCCGGTTTTGGCATTTACATGCTATCTCTCCTCTGCAATAGGGACAGTGCTAATTTTCTGTCACATTTCTTTTTAATGCCTTCCTAGAGTGACCAACACATGGTTGATATTCAACAAATGATTGGAAAAAAAAAAAAAGAAAAAGAAAAAGAAAAAAATGCTGCTTATATTCAAATTCAGGGGAGACTATGAGAATATAAATAGGGCATAGGAGTATCTTGTTATAAGAGAAGTTCATATAAAATAACACATTTCAGACATAGACACTCAATAAATATTGGTTGAAAAATGAATACAAAGAACCAAAAATAAGAGGCTTTGGGGAATGATTATATTTATAAAATTATAAAGGAATGGGTTTTTTTATTCTCTAACTTTTTAACTTTCCAGAAAAGAAGAATAACTGTAGAAAATTTAGAAAATAAAAGCGTAGCTTTGTGGTTCCAACATGGCAGGGATGACGGTGGAGGTTCGTGGCTCAACGGGGCTTTCTACAAGGGATTTATCATGATGTTCATGAACACATCCTTACAGTTGTTTCTGAAAATAATTGGCAACCAGAATGCCAGGTGCCAGTTAATGAAGTTAGATTTCCACCACCACCCGATATAAAGAAAAGAAATGAGTGAAGGAGATGACATAGAGGTATATTCAAGAGCAAATGACCAAGAGCCATGTGAATGGTGGTTGGCTAAAGTCCGGATGATGAAAGAACTTTATATCATTGAATATGCAGCTTGTGATGCTACTTACAATGAAATAGTCACATTTGAACGACTTTGGCCTGTCAATCAAAATAAAACTGTAAAAAAAAAATGCCTTCTTTAAATGCACAGTGGGTGTTCCTGAGGATGTGAGAGAGGCGTGTGTGAATGAAAATGCACATAGATTTGAAGAAAGCAGTAGGAGCATGCAGAATTTTTTTACCTTCCAGAAACAACACAGCTAATGATACTGTCTGCCAGTGAAGCAACTGTGAAGACAGTAAGCATCTTAAGTGACATGCATGTGCAAAGTATTTGTAGGAAGATGAGGCTTATGCAGAAATGAAGAGGCCATTAAGCATTTAGAATGCACAAAACAACTTGCGGCAGGTTTTCATGAGGAATTTGTTGTGAGAGAAGATTTAATGGGCCTGGCAATAGGAACGCATGCTAGGTTCCTGGAGTTACTGGAGTTAATGCCATTGAGCTAGAGGAAGATACTGGAACATTTAGAATCTATGGAGAGAGTGCTGATGCCATAAAAAAGGCTAGAGGTTTCTGGGAATTTATGGAGGATTTTATTCAGCTTCCTAGGAATCTCGTTGGAAAAGTAATTGGAAAAAATGGCAAAGTTATTCAAGAAATAGTGGACAAATCTGGTGTGGTTTGGGTGAGAATTGAAGGAGACAATGAAAATAAACGACCCAGGGAAGACAGTATGGTTCCATTTGTATTTATTGGCACTAAAGAAAGCATTGGAAATGTGCAAGTTCTTTTAGAGTGTCAGATTGCTTATCTAAAGGAAGCAGAACAGCTAAGAATGGAATGCCTGCAGATTGATGAACAGCTGCAACAGATTGGTTCTAGGTCTTATAGTGGAAGAGGCAGGAGTCGTCAGGGTCCTAATTACGCCTCCAGTGATGGCACAAATTCTAAGCTGTCTAACCCCTCTGAAATAGAATCTGAGCATAAGGACGAGCTGAGTGATTGGTCATTGGCAGGAGAAGATGATGGAGACAGCTGACATCAGTGTGTCAGCAGGAGAGCCCAGGAGGAAGAGGTAGAAGTGTTGCAGGGGGTCGAGGTCATGGTGGGCTACTTGGTGGCAAATCCTCCATCAATTCTGTGCTCCAAGATCCAGACAGCAATCCATACAGCTTACTTGATAATACAGAATCAGATCAGACTGCAGACACTGATGCCAGCGAATCTCATCACAGTACTCTCCATCGTAGGTGGTCTCCTAGATGAAGGACTGATGAAGATGCTCTTCTGATGGATGGAATAACCGAATCTGATACAGCTGCAGTTAATGAAAATGGGCTAGGCAAAAGATGTGATTGAAGAGCATGGTCTTTCAGAAAAGGCAATAAATGGCCCAACTAGCGCTTCTGGCAATGACATTTCTAAGCTACAGCGTACTCCAGGAGAAGAAAAGATTAATACCTTAAAAGAAAAAAAACACTCAAGAAGCAGCAGTCCTGAATGGGGTTTCATAAACTGGAGAAGCTCCTCGTTTACAGTTCCTTTACATTATATTTACAATAGTGCTTGTGCAACCTTGCCGAAGGTAGAATATGGATCGCCAGTCTTTGCATCACACTTTCACTTCCTCCATTTGGAATTCAAAAAGGGGAGGGATCCCGAAGAAATCATATGTGAAACATGCTTTGACACCTACTGTGTTATGAAATATATCATCAGATGTGCCTTGAGAATAGTATATGTAACCTTGAAAAAAAAAAGAAAGAAAAGTATAAAGAAGAAAATTTTATATCATACCACTTAAAATTTAGGCGTATTTCTTAATCTTTTATGGGGTGTGTGTGTGTGTGTATGTGTGTGTATGTGTACATATATATTAAGCATAAGTAATACAGATACATTAACTGGGTCTAAATGGAAGGTAACATGAAAAGCTTGCTGCCAAATGACATTTGCTTTTTATTTATTTATTTATTATTTATTTTTGAGACAGAGTCTTGCTCTGTCGCCCAGGCTAGAGTACAGTGGTGTGATCTTGGCTCACTGCAACTTCTGCCTCCCAGGTTCAAGGATTCTCCTGCCTCAGCCTCCCGAGTAGCTGGGACTACAGGCCCCTGCCACCGCACCTGGCTTATTTTTGTATTTTTAGTAGAGACAGGGTTTCACCATCTTGGCCAGGCTGGTCTCGAACTCCTGACCTTGTGATCCACCGGCCTCGGCCTCCCAAAGTGCTGGGATTACAGATGTGAGCCACCTCGCATAGCCTGTAATTTATTATATGTAGCTCTTTTTTTTTTTCTATTTTAAAATCTTTCTAACTCTTTGCACTTGAATATATGTAAGGTGTTTGTTTGTTTGAGACGGAGTCTCACTCTGTCGCCCAGGTTGGAGTGCAATGGCACAATCTCAGCTCACTGCGATCTGCACCTCCCAGGCTCAATCAATTCTCCCGCCTTAGCCTCCCAAGTAGCTGGGATTACAGGCACCTGCCATCATGCCCGGCTAATTTTTGTATATTTGTAGAGAGAGGGTTGGCCAGGCTGGTCTTGCCTTCTGACCTCTGGTGATCTGCCTGCCTCAGCCTCCCGAAGTGCTGGGATTACAGGCATGAGCCACGATGCCTGGCTGGTCTTTATTTTTTCTTTTTGATATAGGGTCTCACTCTGCTGCTCAGGCTTGAGTGTGATGGTGCAATCGCTGCTCACTGCACCCTGCCTCTTGGGCTCAAGTGATTCTCCCATCTCAGCCTCCCAAGTAGCTGGAACTTCAGGTGTGCACCACCATACCTGGCTAATTTTTATATTTTTTATAGAGACAGGGTTTTGCCATCTTGGCCAAGCTGGTCTCAGACTCCTGGACTTCAGCAATCTGCCTGCCTCTGCCTCCCAAAGTGCTGGGATTATAGGTTATGTGTCACCATGCCTGGCCATATGTGGGTCTTTTCTAATTTAAAAAAAAAAAAAAAAGCAAAAAGCAAAAGAAAACCTTCCTGGTTTTGTTCAATGTGAATTTTCTTAAAGATGCTTGCAATTACTAAACATGTTAGCTAACAGTATTTTAAAAATTATTATTAAAAAATTGTTTTTAGCAGGTGTCACTTAGAATCCAGGGAGCACTTTGTGTATCTTTATGGTTGTTGTTTTTGTTTGGTTTTTGTTTTTAAAGATGGTCTCGCTCTGTCACCAGGCTGGAGTGCAGTGGCACCATCTCAGCTCACTACAACCTCCGCCTCCCGGGTTCAAGTGATTCTCCTGCCTCAGCCTCCCAAGTTGCTGGGACTACAGGCACTCGCCACCACGACCAGCTAATTTTTGTATTGTTAGTAGACACGGGGTTTCACTATGTTGGCCAAAATGGTCTGGATCTCTTGATCCTGTGATACGCCTACCTTGGCCTCCCAAAGTGCTACGATTACAGGCATGAGCCACTTCGCCTGGCCCTTTGTGTATCTTTAGATTTTTGGGATTTTTTGGAAACTCAGACAAGTTTCCTTTGATGGTGTATTTGAATACTATTGTCTATGCATTAATTGTATCGATGTCTTCTTTAATAGCCTCTATAAATTTCCTAAGTTGGTTCTCCATTGTCTGCCCTCTATAACCTAAAGAAATTCATTATCATGCATGATCATATGTAGATTAAAGAACAGAAAATTAATAAGCGTTATTATAAAAACTTTAGAATCATCCACACTCACATGCTTTTCCTATATTGTGAATTTACAATAAAAATAAAGAAGGCCAAATTCATGCTTCTCCTTTTAATGCAAGCATTTATCTTGCATTAAAAGGAAGATACCACAAACATTTAACGTGCCCTTCCTATACTATGTGCTTATCACTTGACTATAATAAATAATTTTGCAGTTAGGCTTATAGCAAAAAACTGATAATAATTTAAAATGATGTAAGTATTGCAATGGAGAAAAATAATCAGGTGACTTATTTGACCATGGTTTAGGTCCTTCTCTTGGAAAAATATTTTTGGGTCAGAGTGTGGTTTGTTCTTCTCTCTTTAATGCCCTTTCCCCTCCTTGGTCCTCAATTTAGAACAATTTATAAAAGCATCTATTATGATAGAGTCTGTCTCTGCATAAGTGATTGTAATTAATTATATCTCATGAAAGTTTCCTAGGATTGAATAAAAGAGAGTCAGAGGTTCCAGTGGCTCAAGCCTGTAATCCTAGCCAAGGCAAGAGGAGCATTTGAGGCCAGGAGTTCAAGAACAGCCTGAGCAATGAGGCAAGATCCTATCTCTACAAAAAAATTTTAAAATTAGCCAGGTATGGTGATGTGCACGTGCAGTCCCAGCAGCTACTTAGGAGGCTGGGGCAGGAGGATTGCTTGAGCCTGGGAGGTCAAGACTGCAGTGAGCCACGATCTCACCATTGCACTCCAGCCGAGTAAGCCCCTGCCTCAAAAATAAATAAAAATAATGTACTTTAAAAAAGAGAAGAGAGCCAGAGGGAGCCAGGGGGAGCCGGGGGAGCCAGAGCTCACTTTCTGATTTATCATCATGCCATTCGTAAATTTCAGAGGCTACTGCTCTAATGAAGTTGGTACTGATTCCTTCTGGCCAATTCTGTTCTGCTTTTATTATATTTATATTATATTATAATAAAGGGCATGTTTTTTCTTTTGGGATTTAGAAGAAAAACATTATCCCGCTGACACAGATTGATCTACCTAAAATGAGTAGCAAGTTGAGAAATTAGTTGTTTTTGTTCACAGAGCTGAAATTGTCACTTTTATGTGCCACGGCCTCAATTTTGGAAGTGTCCAGTTTTTTATATGGAGTTTAAATATAACCAAGGCAAGTTAGTGCTATGGTCTGAATGTTTGTGTCCCTCCCCGCTCCCCCTGCCCACCCCCTACACCATTCATATGTTAAAACCTAATCCCCTGTGATAGGATTAAGAGGTGGAGCCTTTGGGAGGTGATTAGGTAACAAGGGCCCCGCCCTCCAGAATGAGGACTTATAAAGGAGGCCCGAGGAGGGCCACTCATCTCTTGTTTGCCCATTCCACCAACTGAGGCTACAAAGACAAGACATCCATCTGATGAAGGAAGTGGCCCTCCTTCCTTCCTGGCACCTTGATCTTGGACTTCCCAGCCTCCAGAACTGTGAGAAATAAGTTCCTGTTGTTTATAAGCCACCCAGTCTAAGATATTTTGAGCATTTTGAACAAACAGCTATTGTATTTAATATAATCCTCCCTTTCCTTCTCAGGAATTCTTATATATTCCTTTTTCATCTGGTCTTTTCTTTCAGCAGTTAGATCCCCACTTATAGTAGTAATTAAGCAACTGTTGAGTAAATGAGGAACAGATATCTCAAATCTATTTATCTGCAAGAGTCCACCAAGAAAAAACAGAATTTGATGTCAAAAATTCAACCTTGTTCATTCTTTCCTCTGACCATAGAGTCAAAGAAAGATAAAAATATGTTTTAAATTGTTTTTTTTTTTTAATGCAACCATCAGATTAAAAATGCTAGGTTGGGGATTCTAGTGACAGCAAGCATTATGGGAAAGAAAAAAAGAAAAAGGAAGGAAGGAAGAAGAAAAGAAAGAAGGAAGGAAGGGAAGGAGGGAGGGAGGGAAAGAAAAAATTATACCAATCCTGGCAACTCCATCAGATTTTTAGAGAAAAATGGAAATAATTCAAGCTTGTATCATCATT
>CAUYLG010002537.1:0-20471 GCA_963573385.1 Cacajao melanocephalus
ACTTCCTGGCTAGGTGTAGTGGCTCATGCCTGTAGTCCCAGCTATTCAGGAGGCTGAGGCAGGGGAATCACTTGAACCCAGCAGGCAGAGGTTGCAGTGAGCCGATATTGTGCCACTGCACTCCAGCCTGGGCAACAGAGCAAGACTCCATATCAAAAAAAAATAAATAGCAGGGTGCAGTGGCTCACACCTGTAATCCCAGCACTTTGGGAGGCCAAGGCAGGCGGATCACTTGAGGTCAAGAGTTGGAGACAAACCTGGCCATACCCCATCTCTATTAAATATACAAAAATTAGCTGGGTGTGGTGGCAGGCATCTGTAATCTCAGCTGCTCAGGAGGCTGAGGCAGGATTGCTTAATCCTGGGAGGCAGAGGTTGCAGTGAGCCACTGCACTCCAGCCTGGGTGACAGAGCCAGACTCCATCTCAAAAATGTTACGTAAATCCCATCTTTTAAACAGTTCTCCTAGCAGATGAGGGACAGAAGAGTGCTTCCTTACTCTGGTAGCTCTGAGTGTCCAGCCTGTGTCCTTGACCACCACACTTGATGGGCAAACAGAGCAGCTTCCACTTCAAGCTGTACTGAAGATCTCATCCACACAGTGAGAGTTCCCTTTAGCCTGCACTTTGGATTGGATGCATCCCTATCTCTCAATGCATCGTGTGCTAAGATTCCACCCTCCCTTTGGCTGGGAAGTATGTCTTGGTCTTCTGTCTCCAGGGTGCTGGTGGCAGAGCCTGTCCTGGGGTGAACACTCTATAGACGCTTGTTCAATTTCCTAGGAACTCAGCAGGCTGGACCTAATACCACTGCCTGCAAAGGCCTGGCAGGTGTAGGGACTCATCGACCTGTGCCTGCTGCTCTTACAGAAAGAGGAGAGGAAGATGGGTGGGAGTGGATGGAGAGTTGTCCTTTTAATAAGGAGTGCCAGGAGCTGTAATAGGGGCCCCAACATAATTTATCTCGGGAAACAGCAGGGGCCCCTCTTCTCTGGGGCCCGTAGCCTGGCTTTCCTTCTCTTCTTTCTTCTTTACAGTTTGAGATTTCATCTAAGCCAGCACTAAGCTGCCAAAGACTTCAAACCCCTTCACCTTCTACTCTAATTCCAGTTCCTTGACAAGGGCCAGATTCTTGGTTGGGACAGAATAACCAGCATGGAATGCAGAGAAACTCAGAACAACACGTGCTTCAAATGCAGGGAAGAAGAGCTGCTTGCTACTGCACTAAAACATGAAACTCTCCCACTGGTCTGGGTAATTCTCCCCCTTCCTCCACACCTCCACTGTAAACCAAGAGTGCGGCCAGCAAGTCCCAGCCCTGCAGAGAGCTCTACCCAGCCCCTGTTCATGGCCAAGGTATTTATTCACTTATTCAACAGCCACATGGGAAGCTACTGCTTCAGAATGCTGACTGTGATGAGGGGAACACAAAGCCAGGTTCTCAGTTGCCTGGTCCAGGAGTCTCCTGAGGCAGGAGGTTCTTTGAGGGGAACTGATAGCTCTTCAGAAGCCTGATAGAGAGCTGCTCTCTTTGGGGTAGACACAGTGGTACTGAATGCTTTGGAAGGCCTCTGTTTTGGTAGGGGCACCTGTGAACTCAGGCCCCCAGGCTAAAGCATATAAAGTTTTTTTTACTTTTTTGGAACATAACCTTTTGAGTTTTCAACTGAAAAATAGAGCTAGCAGAATCCAAGAATGTGTCTCTGGATTGCTAGGGCTGATCATCCACTCAGGAGATGGGGAGACATGGGCAGCTATAGAATCTTCTCACCGATAGGGGGTGCCCTCGAGCCCTCTTTGGGCTGAGCCTTTGGTAGGAGATTGTAGGGTCCAGATTCCAGAGCAAAGAGCCAGGTGTCAGCCACAGGGACTGAGGCAAGCTGAAGGCCAGAAACCAGACTTGGCTGTCCCTGGCCTCCCCACCCGTGAATCCCTGGTGCACAGCAGGTGCTAGATGAAGCTTAGAAGAAAGAACTCCAGGGTAAATGGGAACAAGAAGGTTGGTCCTCCACATTCCCACGCTGGAGGGAAGAGAAGGGAGGGTGGCTGGGATCTGAGTGTTTGCTGTGGTTAAGGCCTAAAGACCCTGGAGCCCAGGCACTGCTCCAAGTGCCTTGAAAGATGTTTGATCTTAAGCCTTAGAATAGTCCAACGAGGAATGGATGATCTCCTTAATGAGGGAAGAAACAAAGGCTCAGAGTTGAGGGGATTCCCCCAAGGTCATATAACCTGCAAATGGACAGGATGGGGCTGATGCTGGCCTGTCTGCCTCCCAATGCTGCCCAAGCTCAATCACCCCCCACCACTTCTGCTTCTGCCTTAATAGCCTTATGCCACACATTTTACCAGTTACTTTATGAAAGAAAGTCAAGTAAACTTTAGCCATATCCCAAGCCATAATAGGTAGCTCCTGTTCAAAATACCCTGTAAATCAGGTCATACAAGGTCAGGAATGCACCCACAACGGTTACAGGTGCTGTGCTAGTCACTGTTTGGGGAACTCAGCCTAGGAATATGAGTGAAGAGACAACTCACAAAGAAAAGCAAATCACTGGCATGCAGGGGGCCCTGAGCAATTCAGAGTCAGATGCAACTAGAGCGTGCAGCCATCTGACCTGCTGGTTTCCCAATATGCTTAACGGATCCACGATGTTGGGTCCACAAAAGAAATGCAGAAGCCTTCCCTTCCTGCCTCCCACACTCTGTGGGTCAAGTATTTACCAAAAACACAGCAGTGGACTGGACACCAGCAGAGATACAAAGAGGGAAAAACAGTTCTCCTTTCTCAAGGCAGGTTGGACAACATCAATATTTTGCAGTTAGGTGGTGTGGGTGGAGTGAGTGTGCATGCCCAGAATTTAAAGACAAACAGATGGGAGAGGGAATGATTCCAGCAGAAAGACCTAAACTGTGATCACAGCACTGCACTCCAGCCTGGGCATCAGAGCAAGGCCCTATCTCTAAAAACACACATTTATATAAAAATCAATGTATGAAAATCCAAAATAAAATATTAGCAAATAAACCCCACTGGGGCTTAAAAAAAGCTTACCTAAACCGAGTGAGACTTGTACAATGTGAAAAGGATAGCTCGAAATTAGAACAGCATTTCATTTCATTTATATTAATATGTTGAAAATCATAATCACCATAGATGTTCAAAAGGCATTTGATAAAACTTACTACAAAATTTATAAAAGAAACTTATCAAATTAGAAAGAGGAATACTTCCTTAAATTACACACAATAAAGGAAATTACACCCAGACACACACCCATCAAGCCAAAGCCCAGCGTCATTTGTAAGGGATAGAAGCAATAGAAGCTTCCATCAATCTTTGGAACAAAAGAATGCCCTCTGTTACCACTATTATTTTGGAGGCCTTAGCAGATGAAACTAGGCAAGGAGGAAAGTAAGACATTAAGGAAAAAAGCAGAAGGTGAAATAGTTATATTTACTCTGAAAAATGAGGCAGACAGATTTTGCTAAGGAGTTAGGCACAAAAGGAACATGCTAAACAGCCTTCCTTTTCTTAAACTATAGAGATGGGGTCGGGCACAGCTCATGCCTGTAATCCCAGCACTTTGGGAGACCAAGGCAGGCAGATTGCTTGAGGCCAGGAGTTTGATACCAGCCTTGCCAACATGGCAAAACCCTGACCATTAATACAAGAATTATCTCAGTGTGGTGAAACACCTGTCATACCATGTACTTGGGAGGCTGAGGCATGAGAATTGCTTGAATCTGGGGGGTGGAGGTTGAAGTGAGCTGGAACTGCGCTACTGCACTCCAGCCTGGGCGACAGAGGAAGACCCCATCTCAAAAAAAGAAAAAGGAAAAGGACATAGAGATGGTGTTTTACTATGCTGCCCAGGCTGGTCTCAAACTCCTTGGCTCAAGCAATCCTTCTGCCTCAGTCTCCCAAAATGCTAGGATTACAGGCCTCAGCTACCAAGCCTGGCCTTAGACAGTCTTCCTATGTACAAACAAGCAGTTAGAAAAGAGACAACATCCCATTTGCAAGAGCACCCCCCCAAAAAAACTCTCAGAAATAAACATGTGAAAATATGCACACATGAACCATATGTAGAAATCATTCAATGAAACACTCTGAATGCAAAGAAAGCCATGCTGCACATGTTACCAAGAAAGGTTCAACATTAAAAAGATGACACGGCCAGATGTAGTGGCTCACACCTGTAATCCCAGCACTTTGGAAGGCCAAGGTAGGTGGATCACAAGGTCAGGAGTTTGCGACCAGCCTGAGCAGCATAGTGAAACCCTGTCTCTACTAAACATACAAAAAAAATTAGCCGGGCATGGTGACCTACATCCGGAGTTCCAGCTACTCAAGAGGCTGAGGCCGGAGAATTGTTTGATCCCACAGGCAGAGATTGTAGTGAGCCGAGACTGCACCACTGCACTCCAGCCTAGGTGACAAAGTGAGACTCCATCTCAAAAAACAAAAAGATGTCACTATCAATATCAAGTGGGGGTGTGGGGGTGTGTGGAAGTGGAGCCTTCACACATGCTAGGGGAACAAAACAGCATGGCCACTCCAAAAGACAGTTTGGCAGTTTCTTAAGAGGTAAATATAAATTTACCTTATGGAGTTGGACGCAGTGGCTCAGGCCTGAAATTCCAGCATTTTCGGAGGCCAAAGTGGGTAGATCACCTGAAGTGAGGAGTTCGAGACCAAACTTGGCCAACATGGTGAAACCCCTTCTCTTCTAAAAATACAAAAAAGGAGCCCAATGTCATGTCGGGCACCTGCAATCCCAGCTACAAGGGAGGCTGAGGCAGGAGAATCACTTGAAACTGGAAAGCAGAGGTTGCAGTGAGCTGAGATCATGCCACTGCACTCCAGCCTCAGTGACAGAGCCTGAATCTGTCTCAAAAAACAACAACAAAAATAGGTGCAGTAGCACATGTCTGTAATCCCAGCTACACAGGTGTATGAGGCAGAAGAATCACTTGAACACAGGAGGTGTAGGTTGCAGTGAGTCAAGATCATGTCACTGCACTCCAGCTTGGGCAACTGAATGAGACTGTCTCCAAACAAGTAAAAATAAAGTGTCAACATCTGTGGCTCTTTGTATATTCACAGAATGGAGCATCCATCACCACAATCGATTTTAGAACATTTTCATTTCCCCAACAAGGAACCCTGTTATCCTTAGTCATCACCCCTCCCAATTCTTCCTTCCACCCCCAGCACTAGGTAACCAGTAATCTGCTCCCTGTCTCTCTCGATTTTTCCACCTGGACATTTCCTATAAATGGGATGATACAATATGTGGCCCTTGGTGAATGGTTGCTTGGACTTGGCATACAGTGTCAGGCTCACCCACATGTGGCCCATGTCTGTGCTTCATTCCTTTTCACTGCCTTATTGCCCAAATGGTGTCATAACCTCTGCAGGTGAACTGTGAAAAGTAGGGATGTGTGTTGTAATCCCTAGAACAATTGCTAAAGAAAGCACATATAGCTAAAAACAAAGTGATACAGCCAAAAAGCCACTAGAGATGAAAGGATACGTGAAGAATCACTCCATTGATCCAAAAGAAGATAGGAAAGGAGGAACAAAAAAAAGAGAATAGGCCAGGCACATTGGCTCACCACTAGAAATACAAAAAAAGTTAGCCAGGCACAGTGGCACACACCTGTAATCCCAGCTACTCAGTAGGCCGAGTCAGGAGAATTGCTTGAATCTGGGAGGCAGAGATTGCAATGAGCTGAGATCACGTCACTGCGCTCCAGCCTGAGTGACAGAGCAGGACTGTCTCAAAAAGAAAAAAACACAAATGGCATACATTAGAAATTCCATTGAACCGTAAGTAAACTAAACACTCCAAGTGAAAGCGAGATAGTGAGACTGAACTTTAAGAAACACAAAAACATGACCCACCTATATAATGTGTAGAAGAGGTACCCTTTAATTACAAAAACACAGCTAAGATGAAAACAACGGATGAAAAACGATATCTATGTAACATTAGTTGTAAGAAAGCTCTATTAACATTAGATAAATAGATAAATAATATGTGGGCTTCCTTTCTTTGATGGAACAATTAAAAACTGAGAATATGAGGTTGGTGCAGTGGCTCAGGCCTGCAATCCCAGCACTTTAGTAGGCCGAGGTGGGCAGATCACCTGAGGCCAGGAGTTCAAGACCAGCCTGGCCAACATGGTGAAACCTTGTCTCTCCTAAAAATACAAAAATTAGCCAGGCACGATGGTGGGTGCCTTTAACCCTAGCTACTTGAGATCCTGACATGGGAGAATGGCTTGAATCTGGGAGGCACAGGTTGCAGTGAACCGAGATTACACCATATATTCCAGCCTGGGTGACAGAGCGAGACGCTGTCTCAAAAATACCAGAGAGTGGTACACTTTAAATTGCTACATTTTGTGGTATGTGAATTACATGTCAATTTCTTAAACGACTGGTAGGAGAAGGAAGGCACTGCAAATGATATTTTGGTTTTGTAATTAAACAAGAGATTTCTTCCTCTCTCCCTGAAATAAGTCCTCTATCAGTTTCTGTATACTTCCTCCTTCCCTCCCCTATCCATCCACCTAGAGGAACTTTTATCTCTTCTCACCCAACCAGATTAGAAGCCTTTGTACATCTTTTAATTTGAGGCCTGGTAGGTAAATTAGAGGTCCCAAGTCAAGAAAGAGAGGAGTCCCAGAGACCTGTTCTATCTGGGCCTCCCAGGCTCCATGACTCACTTTACCCCATAACACGCCTCCCTTTCAGTTTACCATCTGGAAGAAAGAATAAACTTATTTTTCTTATTCACCAATAATTTATATAAACCAAAGATTGCAAACAAGGGTGCCCTTAGCAACCTGATCTCATTCTCTTCAAATACCAGTTGCTCTCCAGAAAAGGGCTTGTCTTTCCAGATAACAAATTCACTTGGAAATCTCACTTAAAACAGAAAAGGTAATGTCTCCAAAGGTTTGCCCTGGGCAAAGCATTTGCAGGAATGCATGGGGCTGAAGGTCAAAGACAAAGAAAACAAGGCAAAAATTCTTTTGACATGATTTCATTTGTCCTTGTACACCCATAGTTAGTGATTAGTAAGGTCACCTGGCAGTGACAACAATCTGCCTTTCAAGTTTTTTGGTTTTTTTTTTTTGAGTCAGAGACTTGTTCTGTGGCCCAGGCAGGAGTGGTGCAGTGGCGTGATCTCGGCTCACTGCAATCTCTGTCTCACGGGTTCAAGAGATTCTCCTGCCTCAGCCTCCTGAGTAGCTGGGATTACAGGCACCCATCACCATGCCTGGCTTATTTTTGTGTTTTTAGTACAGGCGGGGTTTCACCATGTTGTCCAAACTGGTCTCAAACTCACACAGGAGAAACGCCATGTCATCTGCCCACCTCGACCTCCCAAAGTGCTGGGATTACAGGCATGAGCCACCTCACCTGGCCAGGTCAATTTTCTCTAATGGAAGTAACAAAACAGGTATAATCCAAAAATCACAGATATATCAAAAACTTTAAAAGTGTTGGAGGCCAGGGGCAGTGGCTCAGGAATGTAATCCCAACACCTTGGGAAGCCAAAGCAGGAGGATCACTTGAGACCAACAGTTTGAGACCATCCTGGCCAACACAGCGAGACCTCTTATCTATACAACGTGTTTTAATGATGCTGGAAAATGCTAACTTGGGTAGTGACAGTTTCAATGCATCATCGCCTGGCCTTCTGGGCTTTCCTCTGAACCTCGTGTAAGTCATGTGTCCAAGCTCAGAGACTTCCTGTTGTACAGAGATGATGCTCTCTGGAGTACCCTGCTCCAATCCCCCTCCCTTCAACTTGTCCCAGTGTACCATATTCAGCCCAGACCAGGGCAAGCCCCACTCATGTCATCAGCCTTGCCCAGGCCAACAGCCTAGAAAAGATCCCCATCAACACGTGCAAAGGGCAGGGTGACTCAGTTCACCCACATGGTGCAGGCCAGCTGCCTGCCTTGCACTGTCTCCAGACCTGGGCCAGTGTACAAACTACACAGCCAGAGCCCGGTGCTCAGAAGGGTCCCTAATGCTTGCTTGAATGCTCTGCTGCTTCAATCTTTCTTTTGAGACATAGTCTCTCACTGTCACCCAGGCTGGAGTGCAATGGCATGATGTTGCCTTACTGCAATCTCCACCTCCCGGGTTCAAGTGATTCTCCTGCCTCAGCCTCCTGAGTAGCTGGGATTACAGGCGCCCACCACCATGCCCAACTAAGTTTTGTATTTTTAGTAGAGACAGGGTTTCACCATGTTGGTCAGGCTGGTCTTGAACTCCTGACCTCATGATCCACCTGCCTTGGCCTCCCAAAGTGCTGGGATTACAGGTATGAGCCACTGCACCCAGCCCACTTGAATTTTAATTTCTGCAAATTATTGATTTTTTGTGTGTGCTGATCCATGCAAATTAAGTAGCAGTTCCTACTTCAGAGCCACTTAATGAAGATTCTTGGGTGGCTGGAGTAGGCCAGGGTTTTAAAGTAAGGGGCTGGCCAAGCACAGAGCCCCTCCAACAGGGAAACCTTACCCTTGCTCTAAAGTAACCCTCTCAGAGCCATTTCCTAATGGAGTCTGAAACAGCCTGGTGACCTGCCCTCAAATGTTTTAATCACTGGCTGACCCCCTCTTCAAAAGCGGGTGCATATCACGTAAGTGCATAATTAATACTAACAAGAGGGGTTGTGCCCATGGGCTGGGGTCCTGTCATGGGTATTCTGTGTTTGGGGTCCCTGGGAGGTACAGGACCCAGATCTGTCCTTAGAGTGTGACAATAGATCACTCTACAGTGGCCTGTCCTAAGCAGGACAAGACCCAGCAACCCTTTTGGTCAATGCTGGAATGTCACCCAGGCATGAGCAATGGTGGCATTTGCAGGATGGTTGGCAGCACTTGGCAGTGGGCCAGCTGTGCCTCAGTGGCTCTGGCAGTTAAAACCCACAACCCAGCCAACTCACCCTGGACTCCAACCAGCCTGGCTAACGGGGAACAGCCATTCCCAGCTGCACTCAGGCATCTGAAAGACCCTTCCTTTCCCAGGAAGCCTCTTGCAGGGTTTTAGGAAGGAAGTGCAAACAGTAAGTGGGAACCACAAACCCATATAACTCTAATAGTATCACCTCTTGGTCCATGGGGGTGGGGGAAGCGTGCTTCCCATGTTGAATTTCATGATGCCACCCTGGTGGGGGTAGGGTCAATACCATTTGCTTCATCTCACAAATAACATCGCATCAGCCCTCCAAGAGATGAAGCCAGGGACTGAGACTGGCTAGCAAAGCCAGGACCGCGACCGACAGCGCCTCTCTGACTTGGGAGCCTTAGGGCAGGCTGTTAGTGTCTGCAGATCCCGGCCTAGTGGAGCCTGTGTGATCAGCTGAGGTTCTCTGCTCACAGAACTTTCCCTCTTAAGGACACTGGTGGAGCCGTGGCCCTGTCAGATCATCTGCCTCTGGGGACACTCTTTTCCAGAGAACTCCAATGAGGAAAAGAAAGTGGGTTCACTGACTTCCATGTTGCTGAAAATAACTTTGTAAAAGTATGTAAGGACCCAACACTACACTTATAATCAGACAGTTCGGGACCCTCTGCTCTGAGAGCATCAACATTGGCCATCTCCTTCTCCTGTTTGGGTCTCAAACTCTTCATCTGGAACTTTGTTTCCAAGGCTAAGTTTCAAGCCAGAACAAGTGCCCACACCCTGCTCTCCCAACCCACACCCCTGCCATAGCCAAGAAGGCGGAGGACAGGCAGGGTCTTTGCTCCCCTAGGGAGAGCTGGTCATGACTGAAGGGCCCTCAGACACAAGCAGAATCCTTTGTCCTTTTTTTGTCACTGTGCTGACTACCTTGGGAGCTGATTATGTTCCTTAAACTTTCTGGGAACACTTAAGGCCCCCAGCACTGCAAAAAGGATTAAGTCAACTGAGATGAGACATGTTTTTCCAATTAGTTATAAACCACCCATGTTGGAGTATTTACAAAACTGGCCGGTTGCTTTCCCATTACCCAAGATTCCTCATTCTTTCTTTCTGCATAAATAATTACACAAGGTTTTCAAGTAATTTGGTACTAAATGCCCATGACCATAGAATAAGCAGGACGCTCACAGTGAAATGCTAAAGCCAAAATCTTCTCTTCCATGTGCATGCTATGAGAAAGGAGATGGAAAGTAACTTCCGCCTACCAAACTTCCCTACCTCAGGCTTAAGACACACAACAGGCGCAACGACGTTTGTGTTGCATTTTACTATATATGTGCATCTTTATAAAGACTTTTTCCGGCCGGGCATGGTGGCTCATACCTGTGATGCCAGCACTTTGGGAGGCTGAGGCTGGTGTATCCCTTGAGGTCAGAAGTTTCAGATCAGCTTGGCCAACATGGCAAAACCCCTTCTCTACTAAAAACAGAAAAATTAGCTGGGCATGGAGGTGCATGCCTGTAAATCCCAGCTACTAAGGAGGCTGAGGCAGGAGAATTGCTTGAAATGGTAAGGTGGAGACTGCAGTGAACCCAAGATGGCATCACTGCACTGCAGCCTGGGGAATCGGGAAGGGGAGTGACTCTGTCTCGTAAGTAAGTAAGTAAGTAAACATATAAATAAAATAAAGTAGGCTGGGCACCATGGCCTCATGCTTGTAATTCCAGCATTTTGGGAGGCAGAGGCAGGTGGATCATGAGGTCAGGAGTTCAAGACCAGCCTGATCAACATGGTGAAATCCCCATGCCTACTAAAAATACAAAAAATTACCCAGGCATGGTGGTAGGTGCCTGTAATCCCAGCTACTCTGGAGACTGAGGGAGAGAATTACTTGAACCCAGGAGACAGAGGTTCCAATTAGCTAAATTGCACCACTGCACTCCAGCCTGGGCAACAGAGCTAGGCTCTGTCTCAAAATAAAATAAAGTAGATGGAGAGGCTGAGTGTGTGTGGTGGCCCATACCTTTAATCCCAGCACTTTGGGAGGCTTAGGTGGGAGGATTGCTGGAGGCCAGGAGTTTGAGACCAGCCTGGGCAACATAGGGAGACCCTGTCTCTACCCCTCCCCTGTCACACACACATACACACAAATTAAAAATATAGCCACGTGTGGCGATGCCTACCTACTTGGGAGGCTGAGATAGGAGGATTGCTTGAGCCCAGGAATTTGAGATGGAGTGAAACCATGTCTCACAAAAGACAGTCTGAAAGGTTGCATGGAAAACAAACTGGGTCAGAGTAGCAGGTTCCACTGCAGCTGATCTCCACCACCACTGAGGGAGATGCTTTGCCTCACACTTTCAATTTCTGTGTCTTTTTACGCTACAAAACAAAGTTTAATTACTTAGAAGCATTCTAGGATGACATATGTGTAGAATTTTATAACATTTTTGCAATCACTTCTTTTCAATGTTGTCACCTTTCAGATAAAATGACAACAGGCCTCACTCCAGATACCGAATCAAAATTTTGGGGGGAATAGGCCCAAAAGTATATGTTAAAAAATGAAACACAGGTTCCCATAATCGTCAACGTGGGAGAACCACTGTGTTGGACAATAATGGAAAGGGCATTGTAATGAAGGAAGCACTTGGCCATGATAGTGCAAATGAGCCCAGTAGGAAGGGATCTTGGAAGATGAGGCTGGAAGGTGGATGGTTCAGAAGTGAGGGGCTTTGTATGCCACACTAAGGCATTTGAGTCCATAATGACAACAAAACCATCGAAGATTTTTAAAATAAGTGATGTGACTGGCCCTCTGCTTCCACAAAGGAACAGGACACTGAGTGTGTAGAGGCAACAGGGTAGGAGGCTGCCATTCCAGTCCCCTTGAGAAAAGAAGGCAGCAAACCACATCACCATGTATGTACCTATGCAACAATCCTGCATGTTTTGCACATGTACCCCAGAACCTAAAGTGCAATAAAATATTTTTTTTAAAAAAGGAGATGGCCTGGAGCTGCTAGAGGATGGAAGAGAAGACCAATTCAAAGAGTACTTGGGACTGGACCTGTCAGGACTGGTCATCAGATGAAGGAGATTAAGAAACTGTGACGTTCATGGATGATGACAACACTAATCAAGATTGGGAAATGCAGGGAGAGAGAGTAGTTCCAGGGGAGGGATGAATTCCACTTTGGGTATGCTTAGCTTGAGTGCACCCAGGGACACATGTGCACACTCCACATGCATTTTGGGAAGACTGATCTGGAGCCATTAAGACACATGTGAATCTGGAAGTAATGAACACAGCTGAAGGAAAGCTATGGACAGACAAGATGTAGGGCAAAATCCTAAAGACCTGCAAAGGACACATCCAAGGCCAAGTACCAAGAGTAACAGAGGATCAATCTTCTAAGAAGTGTAACAATGAGCAGAACTAGGGGGTGGGAGGTCAAGAAGCAGTGGTCACTGTCTCATGTCACAGGACAGAAAGTTGGCAACTGCAACTTTATTGGTGATCTTAGTGACAGTCAAGAGACAGAAAGCCACATTTTATAGATCAGGAGACTAGGTCTCAGGGCTTAAGCGACCTATCTAAAGTCATGAAGCTTAAGTCATATATATATCCAGTAACTGCCAGGTAACTGTACAGGAGATACAAAGATGTGGTTCTGAAAGAACAAGGGGAGGAAGTCACAGACAAAAAACTGGAGTACAACTTATTAAATGCTAGCTAAGGCAAAGACCCAGGAGCAACCCAGAGGAAGCAGCAGCCAGTTCCTTGACAGGAAGTGAGTTGGTGGTCAGAGGGGGAAGGGAGGGCCTCCCAAAAGCATACCTGGCACTGGGCCTTGTAACTGAGCTATGAAGGATATGGACAGCAAAACCATGGCAGGGGCTCTAGGAAGAGGGAGCAGCATCAATCGTTATCAAGAAAAAATTCTGTAGGAAATTCAGATGGAGAAGTCAAAACTGTTACATCACCAGAAAAGATGGGAAGATATGAACACCCAGACATTCAAATAACTGTTCTGAATGGTCTTCAATGTGAAACTTTCCCAAACAAAAGTATCTTAATCATCCTTTTATGGGTGGGGAAGGCCTGAGGAGGAAAATGCATGCAGGAGAGAGAGAAACAGTGAGAGAACACAGGAGAGTGTACCTCCAAAAATTGAAAGGGAAGTTTTCTGCCCTGAAGACTAACACAAAGGTACGGCTTATATACATATGTGTGTGTATGCATCTATAAATTCATAAAAAAAATTGTAATAAACAAATGTTATTACATTTCACAAAATCTAAGTTATCCTCAATGCTCATGTGAGATCAGTGCTATCTCTACTTTAAAAGGAAACAGCAAGTATGGCAGATTTGTGACCTCAACGTCTGGGCTCTCCGTCTTACACAGTTTTCCTTTTAGCTCCAAAGTTGAACCTTATCTTACCATTTTCTTATTTTTACTAAGGGTGCTTACACTTTAAAATGTGGCTGAGAAAATGTAAAAATGTTACTCCCAAATTCACATGCTGTCTCTACAGTAAGTGGTATATTTTCTCTACCTTTTTATGCATAATCTCTCTTACAGGAACATGAGAAGGGAGTTTCTGGCACATTCAAAATCCTTATCAAACCATACACTTAAGCATAATTGAGCAATTTCCTGACCACACTGAAAGCATATCATTGTTCACTATGATAGCCTCTAGCTACATGCCCAACAACTGTCACATAAGCCCAACAAAAGCTTGTAATTTACGTCTACATCAGAATTAAGCATTCTACAAGAAGCCAAAAATCAATGTAATTTAAACTAAAAAAGCTTTAATTTTCAAGATAGTTCAAAGTGATTATAATCTTCAAGAAATTAATAAAAGCAGCCAAAAAAATCCATTGTTATATCCACATCACTACTGATGGAAATACAAAATGTGTTCTAATGTTATCTTTTTAATAATACAAATGGATTTTGGATAACACACTTAACATTTTAACTACTCCCTCCCAAGATGAATGGTGAGTGGCCAGTCTTTGTGAGGCCTGCTTTGATGGGAAGAGAGTGGGGAGGCATGAACCTGATGCCAAAGATAAAACTGCTAATCAAAGTTCAAAATGCATACCATACTATACACTCTGATCATTAAGCAATTTTCTTAACAGAGCTGCACTCCTCAATATAATAGCTGCTAGCCATATAGGGCCATGAGCACTTGTATGCGACTATTACAAATACAGGTGTGTTTTAAGTGCTAAATACACAACAGACTTTGAAAGAATAGTATAGATAGGCAGAACAGCCGTCAGTTTCAAGGGCCCTGTGCTGGAGTCTATCTAAGTCAAGCTGTGTAATAATCACTCAGACAGCTCATTAGAAATAGATTCTTGGATACTAGCTCCAAAACTTTTTATTCTCCAAGTTTGAAAAGGGACTTTGTATATTTCCCAGGCAAAACTCTGTGTAGCTATGTTTAGAAAACAAGTGTCCTCATCAACAAAGCTCTTGGCCACAAACCAACCTCAAAGTCAATTAGAGAGGAAAGGGCCCAAAGGCAAAGAACCACTTTTAAAATCTTTAAAATACAAATTAAACAGAAATAAGACACTATTATACACCCACCACATTGCCAAAATTTTTAAGTCTCACAACACCAAGACAGACTATGATGTAGAGCAAGGAGATTTCTCACACATGGCCAAACACTACTTTAGAGAAAACCTCAGTATTTTCTTAGAGGATTGAAAATAGTCCTATCCATGACCAACCACTCCAATACCCACACATCTAACATGGGGTAGGAGATACATGTACGAGAATATTCAACACAATGTTGTTCATCATAGCCAAATGAGAAAAAAAAATTGACAGCAAAATGGCTAAATATATAGTGTTATATCCACACAATGAGAAACTACACAGAAAAAGTGAAAGAACTTCTTACAGAAACATGAACTGAATTCAACACATAATGTTGTGCGGAAGAAACCATACATCTCTTGAATCATTTCAGCAGAATACATTGTAACATATAAACCTATTTCACAGAAGTTCCATAAAGCAAGTAATAAACCATTTGTCTAGGAATACCTACAACATTGATAAAATTATAAAGAAGAACATGAAAGTGATTACCATTGAAGTCACTAGGATATTGCCTACAAAAGGAGAGAACTGGTTACAATAATGACAGAGAACTTTTGTGGGCTGGTAATATTCTACTTTTGCCCAGGGTGGTTACACAAATACTGGCTCTTTAGTTTTTTGTTAAATCTTATGTATTAGTTATGGTAACACTAGGCACTATAATAAATGGACTCAAAGAAATATGTAATGGCTATAATGAAAACAGAGGTTTACATAACTGTCCAAAGCAGATACCCCTCTCAAAGAGCTTCACTTGAATAAACGGAAAAGCACACCATTCTTGGATAGGAAGACTTAGAATCATAAAGATGTTCATTTCTCCTTATTTTGATCATTAAGTCCATGCAATAAAAATGTCAATAGGCTTTTTCCAAACAAAATTAATTTAAAAATCAATACAGAACTATAAACATGTGAGATAACCAAGAAATTTGTAATGAAGGTGGATTGATTGCCCTTTCAGAGGCTAGAACAAATTTTTTTAAAAGCTAGAATGGTGAGCAGATAAACAAATCAATAAAATATAACTGGAATTCCCAAGATAGATCCAAACACATAGTGGGTATTCAGAATATGATAAACGTAGCATCTGAAATGTTTTGAGTGTGACACAAAATTTGAAAGCAATTTTTAAAATTACATATAATTCCATTACATAAATATAAAAAATTCACTCATGGCAAAACACAGTAAGCAAAGTCCAAGGACAAAGAACAAACTTAAAAGCTACAGTATAAGTCATATTGCCGAGAGCGAATTCCCTTAATATATCTAAAGTGCCTATGTATCAATAATAAAACAGTAACCATATAATAGAAAAATAAGTAGCTTATAGGAACAGTGAGCTCTCAGAAAAAGAATTACAAATGACTCATTCACATGAAAAGATGCCCAAACTCTACAGTAAGACAAATGTAAGTTAAAAATCAGAATAAAACAACATTTTCACCGATCAGATAAACTCTACTAGCACTCTGTACTGTTGAGTGTATAAGGAAACAGACACACTAAAACCTTGTTGGTGGAAGTGTATACTGATATAATGTTAATGGAGAACAATTTGGAAATGTGGGAGATGATGTATTTACATGTATGTATTATGTATTTCAGCACTGATATAATAGGAAAAGTGTCGGGGACTACTAAGCATGTTACATGCAGTTGATGGAGTGAATGCTCTACAGCCATCACAAAGAATGAGGCCATCCCATAAGTAACAAGATAAAATGATCTTTTAGATACCCATAGCAGCACATCTTTTTCCTTGTTGGCTTCACTACCGGTAGAGTCATCTTTGGTAAAGTAATGCGGAACATCTAATTCAAGAATATGACCTGCCATAAATACCGAAGAAGAATTCAAAGCTACCAATTGGGGAAAGAGCTTTTTATAAAGCTGTGTAAAAATCTACAAATTGCCTAGAAAACACATCCTGCAGAAAATTCTAACTAAAAACATCCGAAACTGAATTCCTTACTGCACTTGCATGCTAACCTGTCTCATCATCCTACCAAATCTGCCCCTTTTCCTCCTAGATCTCCTGTTTAATGCTGTCACTTCCACCCAGGTCCTCAAGCTAGAAACAAGAACCTTCATTCATACTTTCTGGGTTCCCTCCCAAAATTTTTCAAATAATTTCTCTAAGTGCTTATATTCAATTGTCACTGGCCTATAAGGTTGACTTTTCCTTTAGATTGTGAGCTCCTTAAGGCTTGAGAACAACTTTATTCACCTATGCATTCCTACCAATCCCTGAGTGGAAGACCTGGCTCCATCTGTGCTTTTCATTCACTGAAAGAAAAACTGGGGGAGGGGGAGAATCATGCCTCAAGAGTTTGCTTAAAGTTGAGGAGAACAGACTAATAAAACAGTTCCTATTTACCTTCCACCTTTCCTCTTACTATTAATTGCTCCAATTAGAAACTAACTATAAACATAAAATAAATACAACAAGCATAAAGACATCTTATTCAACATTCAGTAAGTACGTCCTGTATAAGTACAACAGATGAACAGAAACATGTTGTCTCTGCACTCACAAAACTTACAGGCCAGTAAAAGGACAATTAAATGAAGAATACCAATGACAGATCACTAAGTCTTATATTACATAGAGAGCAAGCATTATGAGAACACAAAGTAGAGAGGTTTATTTGACATTATGCTCTCAGGACTATTACTTGTCTCCTCAATTGCACAGCCAACGGCACATTCTAATCCCACATAAACCAAACACACTCGGCTTAGCCAGTGAGAAGCCCTGTTCTGCCAGGACAGGCCTATAGCCATCAGACACAACAGCCTCTATTCCTCCTCAGGCAACCCCAGATAACAGCACAGAGAGCCCAGACATCTTTAAACTCCATGGTAAACTCATGATGTTAAAAACAGCCAGAGAGTGATTAACTCACAAATCCCCAAGTGTGTTCTCAGATAAAAGCAGAGAACTTTTCCAAATGCACAGAAACAGAAGCAGAAAGCAAGTGATTTAATCAAGACACCAGAGATTAAAGGTAAGCATCTACTTACCACGTGAGTATTTCTCTCATTTTGATCTCTGTCTTAACCAACTACACAAAATTGCTATGAACTGAAAAAAAAATTTTACTCCCTTGTAAAATCGGAGGTACTAGATTAACTGAATCCATAACTCCTAAACTATGAAACACAACTAAAGACTAAACTATGAAGCTTCAGTTTTATTTCAGGCAACCTCTTGACAAACATAATCCAGATAAAAAATAAAGCTCAACATACACACATCCGCAAAAAAAAAAAAAAAATCACACAGAACACAGACTCATAGAAAGGGTGGGCCTGCTTCCTATCCACAATGCCGTCAAGCTTGCTGTGGTAAATGAAAGCCAGGAAGCTCATCCCTGAACAGGATGAAGGGGGATGAATACAAGAACAAGGAAGCCCTTCTATGAAGAGAGTTTGGAGTGTTTCTCTGTGTTTATGTACTCCTATTTTTAGTCTCCTAGGTTTCTCAAAGGAAAAGAAATCTTGGCGCCCCTAAATCACTAAGCTAAAGGGAAAAGCCAAGCTGGGAACTGCTTAGGGACAACCTGCCTGTCACTGAGATAGATGCATAGCTGATTGCCTCCTTTGGAAAGGCTAATCAAAAACTCAAATAATGCAAGCATTCCTCTCTCTCACCTATCTATGACACAGAAGCTCCTTCCTGTCTTTGCTTCAAGTTGTCCTGCCTTTCTGGACACAACCATTGTACTTCTTACATATGTTGACTGATGTCTCACGTCTCCCTAAAATGTATAAAACTAAGCTGTGTCCCGACCACCCTGGGCACATGTCCTGAGGCTGTCTCAGGAGCATGCATCCTCAAACTTGGCAAAATAAAATTTCTAAATTAACTGAGACCTGTCTTAAATTTTAGGGGTTTCAAATAATATCAGCAAATCAGGGGACCTGAAGGGAAAAATAAGGTAGTATAACTTCCTTATGACTGCAAAAATGAATCTGGTATATCCATACAATAGAATATTACTTAGCAAATAAAAGGAAACCAACGATTGACATAAAAAAACACCATGGATGAATCTCAAAATAATCACATTGAATGAAAAACGCCAGAAAAAAAGAGTTCCTACTGTATGATTCTATTTACATAATATGTAAATTAGAAAATGAAAACTAATCTACAGTTACAAAAAGCTTATCAGTGGTTGCCTGTGGATCAGAGGCAGGAGGGAGACAGTACTGCACAATACAAGGAAACTGCTGGGATGACATGTCCATTATCAAATGCCCAAACAATTTATGTTCCTTAGATTCAAGATGCCCCATTTTTACTCCAGATGAAACTCAAAATCCTGTATATACAAAAAGTTCTGATTAGTATATTATACAAAATCAAACGCAAACCTTTATCTCTTATTAAACTCACCGCTGCAGCCTCTCACTCACTGGGCGTCACCGTTGTCCCCAATGTCCAGGTCCCTTCGTTGTCACCATGTCTCTGGAGCACGTCTGCTCGGAGCTCTTGTCCAGCAAGAGGGTTCCAACCTGGATAGGGGGGTGCATGGGAAAATAAGACAGACGGGGTCTGAGGGTTGAGAAGTCAATGCTTCGCCAACAACTTTATTTTGCTCAAGGTCAGTTTATATACATTTTCTAAAGAAGTCACTTACGTCAACTGAGTACATAATTCATTTTTGATAAGGGGGAACAGAAAGGTCAAAGACATAATCAGGTCAAGCAGGTCCTTCCTTATTATCTATTCCATCAGTTTCTTAATCTAGCTACAAAGTAAGTTCTCAATTATCTAAGACAGTAAATCACTACTTTTCTAAGGGGTTAGTAAAAGCAAAACAGAAGCATGCTTGTAAAAGTAAAGCACAATAGAACACATGACTGCTAAGCATAGGGGCAAACTGCATCCCATGACTGCATAGCTATCTGGCCATTCTTCTCAGCAGTTTACACTTTAACCAAATCTTCTTTTGATTTCTTCTTTCCTTAGCTCGACTCCCTCCAACTGGAGACACTGTGTCTGGGCTCAAACTCACTGGTTTGGTGAGACCCAATGTCTGGGGGTCTCACACAGGAGCGTTCCCCACAGAAAGCTCTATGGGTGAATACCTATGTGAAAACATCTAACTTTACACTTCTAGTATGTGCAGCTTGGGTGTCACTTGACTCCTCAACAAAGCTGTTTAAAATTTTTTGATAAAAGTAAGTTCACAATGACCACCATTCAGGTTCAACTGAAGCCTTCCAAAATGAAGCAGATTATTTTCACTTTCAGAAGGATATTTGATCATAGCTACTTATCATGGTTTGTGGACAAGCTATTTCAGAATAAATACAGATGTCAAATACTTAAATGTCTTTCTTCCCATTCATCCTTTTCATGATTTAAAAGGAGCTAAAGCATTTCACAAAAAAATTCCCATCACTTCAAGTTTCTTAGACTCTGAAATTCAATAAACATTTAACTTTTTGGAAAAGATGGGACCTTAAACATCATCCTGTCCAACTTTCTCAATTTAAGGAAGTAAACTTAGCCCCTCCTGGCTTTGAAGTCAGCTGTACACTGCCAACACCTACCTTTGTCATTTTAATCAACCTCCCATTGAACTACAGGCATTTATTCAACTGCCCACTAAACCACCTCACTTCACTATCTCCTAAGTATCTCAAACCAACTGTGGCCGAAAGCTATCTTCTGATTCCCCTTCTCCACTAACTTCTCCTCCAATTTTCCCCATCTCAGTAATTGAACCATCACACACACATTCAGTTGCTCAACTAAAACCTAGAAATCAACTCTAGACTACTCATCTCCTGCCTTCCACATAGAATCCACACTTAAGTTCTTAGTTCTGTCTGCAAAGTATATTGCCAAAGCTGGCCTAGGCTCCATCTACACAAC
>CAUYLG010002538.1:0-24536 GCA_963573385.1 Cacajao melanocephalus
GTCTGTTTACTCTGATGATTGTTTCTTTTCCTGTGCAGAAGCTCTTCAGTTAAGTCTTACCTGTTTGTTTTTGTTGCATTTGCTTTTGGGTGCTTGGTCATAAAGTCTTTGCCTAAGCCAGTGTCTAGAAGGGTTTTTACAGTGTTGTCTTCTAGAATTTTTCTGATTTCAGGCATAGATTTATGTGCTTGATCCATCTTGAGTTGATTTTTGTGTAAGGTGATAGTTGAGGATCTAATTTCATTCTCCTGCAGGTGGCTTGCCAATTATCCCAGCATCATTTGTTGAATAGGGTTTACTTTCTTCACTTTATGTTTTAGTTGGCTTTGTTGAAGATCATTTGGCTATAGGTATTTGGGTTTATTTCTGGGTTCTTTATTCTGTTCCATTGGTGTATGTGCCTGTTTTTATACCAGTTTCATGCTGTTTTGGTGACTGTGGCTTTTTAGTATAGTTTGAAATTAGGAAATATGATTGATGCCTCCAGATTTGTTGTTTTTGCTTAACTGTGTTTTGGCTATGTGGAGTCTTGTTTGGTCCCATATGAGTTTTAGGATTTTTTTTTCTAGTTCTGTGAAGAAGGGTTATGGTATTTTGATGGGAATTTTATTGAATTTTTATATTGCTTTTGGCAGTATGGTCATTTTTACAATATTTATACTACCCATTCATGAGCAGGAGATCTTTCCTTTAGTTTGTGTCCATCATTTCATTCAGCAATGTTTTGTCGTTCCAAACAGCATATCAAAAAGATAATCCACCATGATGAAATGGGTTTCATACCAGGAATCCAGAGATGGTTTTACATACACAGGTCAATAAATGTGATACACCACATAAACAGAATTCAAAACAAAAATCACATGATCATCTCAATAGACACATAAAAAGCATTTGACAAAATCCAGCATCCTTTTATGATTAAAACCCTCAGCAAAATTGGCATACAAGAGTCATACCTCAGTGTAATAAAAGCCATCTGTGACACACCCACAGCCAACATAATACTGAACAGGGAAGCATTCCCCTTGAGAACTGGAACAAGACAAGGATGCCCCAGTCTCACCACTTCTATTCAGCATAATACTGGAAGACCTAGCCAGAGCAATCACACAAGAGAAAGAAATAAAGGGCATCCAGATCAGTTAATAGAAAGTCTAACTGTTACTGTTTCCTGATGATATGATAGTATACTTAGAAAACCCCAAAGACTCCACCAAAGAGCTCCTAGAAACTGATATGTGAATTTAGCAAAGTTTCAGGAGACAAAATTAGTGTACACAGATCAGTAACTCTGTTATACCCTAACAACGACCACACTGAGAATCAAACCAAGAACTTAGCCCCTTTTATAATCGTTGCAAAAATAAAATAAAATACTTAGGAATAGACCTAACCAAGGAGATGAAAGACGTCTGCAAGGAAAACAACTTTAGTATTTTTAATGGGTTTAAATGAAAGGCAGCAGGTACAGTGGAAGAAGTCAGTGGGTAGGTATCAGCATCCAGTGGGTACTGGACCTTTGATGGTAAGCCTTTGGTTTTGACTTACTTAATTACTAGGTATAATTATTTTCTAGTTTTGGTTATTAAACTGCTAGGTAACCCCTTCCATTTTCTTGTTAAAGATCACAAAATTTCATACTTTTGATTTATGCTGACTGAAATTAGATGATTTTTTTCTATTTTTTTGACTACCTTAAATAATACCTATAAACAGTAAACTGTTAGTAGTGTTTTTGGTGTAATTAAATGTAGTAAGACTTATTTTCCAAATTATAACTGAATTAATTTATTAAACACTCGTTGAAGTTTTTGATTTACTCAAAATTCTATGCTCACCAGCTGGGTGTAGGAACAGTTAGGGCCCTCTCACTCTTGTGGAGCGACATACTTCCTCAGGAGGGGAATACTCTGCAAGAATTAGTATCTTGTAACCAATGGTGAATTTGACTCATTAGTGTACAAAAAAACATATTTTGGTGTGGCTTCTGGCAAAGAGATTCAAGAGGATAGATGGAGTCAAGCTTGCTGAAACAAGGAGAGAGAAAAGCAGTATTCTAGGCAGAGAGCAGGGGTATAGCAGGAAAATGCCTAGGTGTAGGTCAGATGATTATAGAATGAAACTAATCAACTTTGAAATGAATGGCAAGTATTCTCTGAGAGTTCCATTTGAGTCATGTCATGGTAGTTTTATTTAAACACAAAGTGAAAGTTAAATTTTTAAAATCATCATCTGTTTTCAGGGTGTGAGAGAATATTTAAGTGATAATCCTTTTATCCTTCACATAAGGAAACAGGACTAGAGAAACCTATGGCTTCCTCACTTGTTGGTGGCCTAGCAACACTGGCACACAGAACCTCTGAATCTGAAACACCTGTTTTGTCACAATATTGCCTGAAATAATACATTTAGGATTTGTCACTTAGTAGATACATTAGTCTTGTATTCATTACAATAAAATTCTCTTGTACCAGTATTATTTAATACATTACATTTTATCATAGTAAATAAATAATAGAAATTCTCAGCTGCTTTAGAGCATGATAGAAACAAAAACAATGAAATTTTATTTTAAACTTTTCTCATTATTTATAAAGGGAATTCATAGAATCCTTGTTAGGTTTGATGACAGGTACCATATTGAGAGTAGCATATTATGACCCATATCTCAATATCATCTCTAGAAGTTAAGAGCCTCCCATAGTTTTTCTATAGAGTGCACATGATACTACAGTCAGGCAGTTCATGGAGTGTGAGAAATATCTTAGTGCTTTGTCATTTGACATTTTAACTGAGAAAAACAAATACACTTTGATAAGCTTGCCTATGCTTCCCTTCCTCTTCAGGTATTTACTGAGCATTTTACTCGAAAATACAGTTCATGCTCAACTATATTCCTTGATGACAGCACAGCCAGCCACCCTCATTTTACAATGACACTAAAATTGTGAGTACAACTATACTGCTAAGGGACAGACTAAAATTGTTTCAGCCATTTGGTTGTCCACTTCAATCAGTTTAAGAAATTCGAGTCAGCTATATATTGATACCAGATTCTAAATATTAAGTATCAATTTCTCTTTTCATCTTATACATCTTGATGGAAGGAAATATCTGTTAGCAAATAAGCAATTTTAGAAAAAGTGTAGCTATTTATTTGATGCCTTTTTGCCTTAAGACAATGTTGAATGCAGTGAGAAGGATAGGTTCCCTGTGTTGAATGATTTTGTGAAAAATTAATTTTTCAGTGTGTCCCAGGCCTAAGTCAATGTTTACTACTTTGGATATTAGTCTTAGAAGAAGGAACGGCTTTTTCTCCTCTGGCATCACAGTGTATCTGCATTTGAGTTTCTCCCATTGTGCATGAGCACCGCATGGGCCACAAAGATGCACTTTGAGAGCACCCTGAGATGAAGTTTATTTTAAAAGGAACAGCCACCACCACCACCACAGGGGCTGTCCAGTGTACATTATTATCATCTCCTTGGGTTATGAGTGTTGATTTTTAGAGCACAGTTTGGAAATTGCTGATTTAGAATAATGTCTTTATATTTAATTTTGCTTTTCATTCTAGAAACATAACTCGCTAGCTTATAAACAATTTTGTTTTGAATTCACTAGCCTTTTTAGCTAATTCAATTATCAGTAACTTTTACTTTAATTAAAAATGGTAAATTTACACTCATGATAATGTCACTTTTCTCCCTCCCTTGTAACAATAGTTGAGATGAAGTTGTTTCAGCAAAAACTGGAATCAAACTCTGTCTCAGGTGCTGAGCTTCAGGACCTATTGAGTAATCACTAAATGTCTGTAGTCTGCTGAGTCTCTTCAGTCTTTTCTCTTTTATTTTATTTTTTTTTTGAGATGGAGTTTGGCTCTTGTCCTGTTGCCCAGTCTGGAGTGGAATGGCACCATCTTGGCTCACCACAACCTCCACCTCCCGGGTTCAAGCAATTCTTCTGCCTCAGCCTCTCAAGTAGCTACATTACAGGCATGCACCGCCAAGCCCAGCTGATTTTGTATTTTTTTTTTTTTTTTAGTAGAGATGCAGTTTCTTCATGTTAGTCAGGCTGGTCTTGAACTCTTGACTTCAGGTGATCCGCCCACCTCCGCCTCCAAAAGTTCTGTGATTACAGGCGTGAGCCACTGCACCTGGCTGTCTCTTAAATCTTTGAGCACAAAAACAAACAAACTACTTTGGCTAGAGTCCCTGGCTGCTTTTGAATTCAAAATATTTTGATGTGTTAGCATACAATTCAAAAGTAGCTTTGATTAATCTTGCTTAAACAAATTTCATGTTTTTTCCTCATTATTCCAATTTTTAGAAGTCTACTTTTGAAAGTAAAGTAAGTTTTAATTTGCCATCAGCAAGTTTGAGAAATGATCATCTGGTGTATTCACTTTTGGTGAAATAGAGGTTTATTGAGCAAATTAATAGGGCAAATTGGCTTCAAGAAAAGATTTTGAAAAATGTTCATGAAAAGTTAGTAGTGCACTGTTATCAGTGGGATAGGTGGAACTTATTGGGATCACTTTAGCAAAGTTTTTCTTTGAAATACATGTCTGCAAATACATGTATCCTCCAATCTCCACTTTCCCTCTATCTCCAGGCACTGAGAAGACTTTTAGGAAAACATAGCATCTTTATGTGAAGAAAAGCATCCCAGAAGATTCTGATTTTTACCCCAACTCAATCATTTCAAATTTTGCTGCACATTGAAATCACCTGGGAAACTTTCAGCAACAACCCTGATGCCCAAAGTTATATCCAATGTTAATTAAATCAAAATGTCTCGTGTTGGAAGTGAGGCAGTTACTAAAGCTTCTCACGTGATTTTAATGTGCAGCAAAATTTGAGAGCCACTGCCTAATTTAGTTTAGGACAAGAAACTGCTCCTATTTGGTGGGATCTTGGGCAAGTCAGTGTTAAGATTTGTTTCCTTGACCTGTAAAATGAATGTTGGATTAAATGTCATGGAAGGTCTTTGGTCCTTTCCAGCATATGACTGCAAATTCTGTGATTTTAATATCATTTCATAGATGAAAACTACTTGAGGCACTATAGACATATCCATCTTGAATGCTAATGTTACAGGCTTTTAAAAAAGTACTAATATTATATAGACCTATTACTAAAATGAGATTTGCCTTCCCTCAGTTATTTTGAGCCTCATTCTAGGTGCTGAGGGCAAATGGAAGAACATAACTTACGTAAAAGAACCTCTTGTTTTCTGATACACAGCATCAGTTGGTAACTTAGGAATACAGTTACATCTATCTGAAGAGTTGTATCTGTTCATAAATGTTTCAGTTAAACTAATTGAAGATACCTGCCATTCATATTACACTGTGTTGTGTTACACTGCCTTGTTAGCACTGCTGATTTTAGGATTGCTGTACCTATCATTGATGTCATGTGAGCTTATGTTTACTAACATATTTTCTAATAATTATGCAAAAGCAATTTCAAATTTTATTTGTTATAAAGCACTTTTGTTATGCATTTTTTTGGAAATAATTTTAAAAATGGGTGGGTAGGAGATAGTGAACTGAACTAAAATGCAGGGCCTAACATCTTAAAAAAGAAACCACTACTGTGTGGCTGAAATGTAAACATATGTACACATAGATATAAAATGAATGAGGCTGGGCATGATGGGTCAAGCCTATATATCCCAGCACTTTGGGAGGCTGAGGCAGGCAGATCACTTGAGGCCAGGAGTTTGAGACCAACCTGACCATCATGGCAAAACTCCATCCCTACTAAAAATACAAAGATTAGCTGAGTGTAGTGGCACAAACCTATAGTCTCAGCTACTTGGGAGACTGAGGCATGAGAATTGCTTGAACCCGGCAGGTGGAGGTTGTAGTGAGCCAAGATCGCTCTGGGCAACAGAGCAAGACTCTAGGTCAAAGAATAAACAAACTGATAAAATAAATTGCATGTGAGAAAAGCTTTTGTGGATAGAAGAAAATATAACAGGGAAATATGTTATTATTTATATATATAATCATCAACAGAAACACGTCTTCTAATAGCGTATTGCCTTGCATTTTTGTTCTCATATTTTTGCTAAATGCCAAGAAATGAAAACAAGAAAGTGCCCTTATGGTACTGTTCTGAACTAGAAGATTTTAATTTCAGGGTCACTAGGAGAGTTTCCTCTGCACCCTTTTTATAAAATGTCTTCAGGCCTGACAAATGATAACATCTATTGTTATGAATGTTTTTCCTTCCACAGTGTGGCCTTGGAGATATATTATCATATCTGGCAAAGGTGAGCTTTTTAAAAACCTGTCTTATTATTCTGGCTAAATACTTTGCAAGCTATCAAGCTCTTCAGGTCACAGCTCTAGACATCATGAGCTGTATTGGGCCTGCTAAAATATCTAAGCAAATTATTTATGTTTTCTTTGGTCCTTAAGACTCTTTTAATTCTTAAATTATTGAGAATTCCAAAGAATATGTGTTTATATTGATTATATTGATATTTACTGTGTTAGAAATATAAAACTGAATTTTTTCAAAGTCTATTTTTGGTTTAGATTTCACAACCTTACCACTATTGATATTATGAGCTAGATAATGCTTTGTTGTGAGGAATTTCCTTTGCATTGCAGAAAGTTGAGTAGCATTGCTGGCCTCTACCAACTAGATGTCAGTAGTAACCCGTAACCCAGGTTGTGATAACAGAATATTCCTTGAGAACGATATTGCTAACATATTTTTTATGAAAAATAACTTTTATACACCACGCCCATGAGTTAAAAGTGTGTCATGTATTTATATTATTGAAAATCTCTAATGTTGAAATTAATAGAAGAAGGCTGGATTCTCTTTCTTTGCAATTTGTTTCAAAGAAGCAATAAGATGATGTGGCCTCATGCAAACATGTTGATAAAAGGTGTATTTTTAATGCTTCAGACAGTTGTGGGTATTCTTTCACATTAAATCACAACTTTACAAGTGCTAGTTTCTTACAGTGGCATTTTACATATTAATAAATGTATTCCATCAGTGCTCACTGATCTGTCTTGCACAGTAAATGAATCTTTCCTGCCATACTTGCTTTTATAATATTATGCATAAGTTATTGGGAAAATATTGGTTTATGTTTTATTGTATAAAAAAACTCACTTTTGTTTATATAACCACCAATCTTATTTTAAAAAGTCTTTAAGTATTGAGAAGCTATCACGCTTACAGTAGAAGGAACAAGTTTTTTGAAGTCCTCATAAAAGCTTAAATCTTATCATTGGGAACAAATACTTATTTTCCTTGAAGTGACAGCCTCACTTCATTTTTGAGAATGATGGTTATACTTTTTTTTTTAGACCAAGTTTCACTCTCTCACTTGGCGGGAATGCATTAGCATGATCTCAGCTCATTGCAACCTCTGTCTCCTGGGCTTATGCCATCCTCTCACCTCAGCCTCCTGAGTAGCTGGGACCACAGATGTTTGGCACCACGCTCATCAATTTTTTTTTTGTATTTTTGGTAGAGACAAAGTTTTGTCATGTTGTCCAGGCTGGTCTCAAATTCCTGAGCTCAAGTGATCTGCCTGCCTTGGCCTCTCAAAGTGCTGGGATTTTACAGCTGTGAGCCGCTTGTGCTGGCCCAGTTGTATTTTAAAATAAAACTGATGTTCCATGAAAAAAATAATTGTTTAGTTCACAATTAAATCACACGTTCTTTTTTTAAATAACTATACTGCAGTAAGCAGAAGTACTTCTTAACTTTCCACTTATTTAGAATATTAAAAAGAAATGTCAAGATTGAATAACACAATTAATTTTTACTGTTTCATCAAAGATATTCTTAAGTAATTCAGGCATTTTTTTTTTTTTTTGCTTCAAGGGACAGTAAAGAATAGAATGATTACAAGTGTAATTTGGTACCATTGCCTTGATTTATGCTGAAAAATCAGTGATTTTACCCACTTTTGCTTTTATACAGTCATGGCAAGTGTCAATGAAAAAGCAGGTAATGTCTTTGTATTACTTTCACAACTTAAAAAAAAATTTCTATCAGGTTTCTCAGGTTGAATCAGTATTATCATGAGAACAGTTATGACCTCGTAAGCCTTTCGGAAAACGGTCTTGGGGATCCCAGAGGTCCACAGGGCACATTTGGAGAACCAGTGGTTTATCAAATAGGCACAACAGGTTTATCAAATGAAATTTAAACCTCATTAAAGACTGGCCTCTTTTAAAATAAAATGGCAGATGAGTTTTTAATTCAAACTTCTGAAAATAAATAAACACATCATGAGGATATGCTACAGAGAACTGCAAGCTAAAAAATCTGAATCACATTTACATTTATTAAAGTTCTAAAGACTTTATTGCCCACCACTACTGCTTTGTAAAATGTTCTTGTGTTTCAATGTGGGGTTAGAAGAGTGAAAATAGATTTGGTTTACTTACTTCTTTAGCATCCAGTAGAGTTGAGGGGAGAAGGCTCCTGCTGTGCACTTGAATCACAGCCCTCAGTGGGCACCGGACCAGATACAGGCTTTCTCGAAGAGCTGCAAGTCGTTTGGAATGCGTAGCACATGCTGGAGGGAAGCAGGAGTGGTGCTTCCAGAGGTAGAGAGATAGGGATAGTTTTGTACATGGGCATGCCTTTAGTCCTAGCTACCTGGGAGGCTGAGGTGGGGGAATTACTTGAGCCCAGAAGTTTGAGTTCCTCCTAGGCCACATGATGAGACCCTGTATCTCAAGAAAAGAAAAAGTAGACCGGGCACAGTGGCTCATGCCTTAATCCCAGGACTTTGGGAAGCCGAGGTGGACAGATCACAAGGTCAAGAGATCGAGACCATCCTGACCAACATGGTGAAACCTCATCTCCACTAAAAATACAAAAATTAGCTGGGCATGGTGGTGCATGCCTGTAGTCGCAGCTACTCGGGAGGCTGATGCAGGTGAATCGCTTGAACCCAGGAGGCAGAGGTTGCAGTGAGCTGAGATTGTGCCACTGCACTCCAGTTTGGTGACACAGCAAGACTCTGTCTCAAATAATAGTAATAATAAAGAAAAAATAAGGTTAAGTACAGTATTTCATGCCTGTAATCCCAGCACTTTGGGAGCCCAAGGTAGAAGGATTGCTTCAGAGGATCACTTTATTGCCCAGGAGTTCAAGACTGGCCTGGGCAATAAAGTGAGACCCCATTTTTACCAAAAAAAAAAAAAAAAAAGAAAAATCAAGAAATTAGCTGAACATGGTGGCACATGCCTGTGGCCTCAGGTACATCATAGGCTGAGGCTGGAAGATCACTTGAGCCCAAGAGGTTGGAGAGTAGTGTGGAGTGGGATGGGACAAAGGAAATAATGGTGGGAAATCCCTGGTAGAGAGGAAGAAAATCTTCAGAAAGAGGTGATTGTGGGAACAGTGCTCAGCAATAGTGAGACGGGATCAACTGCACTGACGGAAGAGCTGGCATCGGTGGGCATAAAGAATTCTCAAACTCCGCCAGGTGCGGTGGCTCATGCCTGTAATCCCAGCACTTTGGGAGTCTGAGGTGGGTGGATCACGAGGTCAGGAGTTCAAGACCTGCCTGGCCAACATGGTGAAACCCTGTCTCTATTAAAAATACAAAAAATTAGTTGCGCGTGGTGGCATGCACCTGTAGTCCTAGCTACTTGGGAGCCTGAGGCAGGAGAATTGCTTGAACCCAGGAGGCGGAAGTTGCAGTGAGCTGAGATGGTGCCACTGCACTCCAGCCTGGGTGACAGAGCGAGACTCTGTCTCAAAAAAAAAAAAGAATTCTCAAACGCACCCAGAGGGGCATGTGGCATGATTGAGTGTCAGCAGGTCAGCAGCTTAGTAGGAAAGGGGGCGGGAAGTAGGGGCTTGCCAAGGCTGTTTCAGTGCCCTCTGATTCCCGTGCAGTTGAACTCAGGGAGGGAGATTCATCCTTGAAATACTTGACAGTGCGGCAGAGTTTGGGAGAAAAAGGGAGCAGCATCGCTGTAAAACATGTCATGTTCAATAGCCATTTGTTTTTGAAAACATATTTGAGTTTGGTAGCTCAGATCTGGCAACGTTCTTCCATCTGATAACCTTCAGACCGGAAATAAACTCACTTAAAATAAATGTTTTCCTTTGATTTAAAGAGTTCAAGCAGCTCATGGACATACTCTTCTGCAGAGCGCCCTCTGAGGTAACAACACCTCACAGCTCACCTTTAATCTTTATTCAGCTGTGCACTTTACCCAATTCTTCATAAGATAGATGTTAGGAGAGATGTAAAGTAATTCATGAGATTGTCTCACAAACTGCTTGGCAGGTTTAGAGGAATCCCAGGGATACAGATACTGGCAGCTGTTTCCCCCTTAAAACCAACAGAAATGTCTAAGTCGCAGATAATGTAAGACAAGAAAATTGTGAGGAAGTGATCATGAAGATGTGAGAAATAGGGCTGTAAGAAGGACCATCCTTTATACACGTGCATTCCTTATCAAGCAAGAACTGAATATGGGGAATGTTTAAAACCCCACAGACCTGTGCCTGCCAGGCTGCTCTGCGCACCGGCCACTGGGTGGCTCTCTTCACCAGCGGTTTTTAAAGCTAGTGCCACAGAAGGGTGAGTTTTTGTGAAAAGGAGATTAACATTTGCTCACTATCACATGGGTTTTGCATATTGAAGCTGGACGTACTTGTAAAGTTTCCATCTGCCTACCAGCTAGGTGTGAGACATTACATGTGGTAGGCACTTGAGGATTTATTGAAAGACTTTAATCCACACTGGGTCTGTGTGTGTGCTGCTTTCTTTTTATGAGTGTGAAGATGACAACACTGCCTCTTTTCATGATGCCCTTGTCTGAGACTGTCATTTTGTGACCAAAATTGGGCAGTAAATTTCTATGAGCACCGTAGGTAGCAGAAGTATCTTACCTGTGATTGTGATATGGCCCCTTGCTTTGCCCGATCAAGCAAAATCTCTGTAGAATGTAAGAATAAAAAGCACTTTCTTTCTGATCAAAACCAGAAGAACTCTGTCATTCATAAGGGTTCTTATCACAGCACTTAAACTGAGGTAACTCAAAGGCCAGAGCTCTATTTTGCAGATTTACAGAGAAAGACGTATAAGTTTTGCTGATATCGACATTTGTCCAACCAACTGGAAGAGGATTGTCTTGTCAACCATTTCTCTTGCTATGGAGCAATGATCCTGAGGTTACAGGAATGTGAAAAAACTGCAGGCTCTTTGAGAACATTACATCTGATGACACGTGAGTTTGTAAGGTTTTTGTGAACTTTCTAATGATTTTTCAATACTGTTTTTGCTCCAGTAAACTCAACACTTTAAGAAATATTTTTAAAGTTTACATTGTGCAGATTATGGAAATGGACAAGAAAACCACATCCTTCTATCCAGCTTTAGAATAACAGTTCATATTTTTCATTATTCATTGGTAGGTCTTGATAAATTGCTCTTGTAAAAATCTGCTCATAAATTGAAAAGCATTTTTCTAGTGATTTTTGGCAACTGTCTTACAAGCATACTACCAGAACATAATAATACAGTAAATATCTTAATGGCTTTCTAGAAGCTGTCTGCAACTTCCAGTCTCTCTTTAAGGAGCACATGTCTGGCCTTTGAAATAACTGACCACCGACTAGGTGGTCTACGTCTAGGGCCTCTAGACTGCGAAAAATTTATAGCTTCACCCTGAGTCATACATTGTGTATTTGCTTTTGCTGGTGTTCCTCCTGCTTTTATCTGAAGATCTGTTTTATAGAAACCTTGACATACAGAATAGCCACAGATCCTGTGTCCCTGTCCCCTCCTCCAGGAGTGTTGCCTGTGTTCAGAAACTGGGCTGATAAGTTAGACGCTCTCCTCAGGCAGTCTGAGAAACATGGCATTGCTGAGCATCACCCAACACTCACCTCACTCAAGAGGTTCCTAGAGCACTCAATATAACCATAACAGCACTTTGGCATCCTTGAGTTACGTATGAGAGTGCAAGAAATCTTGCTGAGTCATGGGGTTGCTCACAGATGGCACCAACTGGACACAGAAACATGAGCTTCATGGGGTCTTTCTTCCAGTTTGGCTTCATGACTGCTGTGAAGGGAAGAGCCTTGGAGCTGATAGGCAGTGTGAACCAGGAGGCATTTTTAGCAAAGGTTCTCAGAGTGCCCACTGGACAGTGAGAATGGCTTTGTGGATGACACTCAGGAAAATATGAAGGAACACCTCATGTGAAGATCAAGATCGTGACAAGCAGTAGCAAGAGGTTTTGTTTGTTTGTTTGTTTCACATTTGCCTGTTATTCCAGGTAAGACTGTCATTCAGAATGTCTGCAGCCACAGAAGTGGAGCCTGATGGTGGAATAGAAGTCTCTGCCAGTTGTGTGCCCCACAGGAACAGCCTCAGCAGTGGACCTGTTGCAGGAAGAGAGTCTACAGCTTGGCGGACGGAGAGCACAGCAGCTGTGGGGCCTTGCACTGAGCTCAGTGCTGGCTCGTCATAGCAGAAAGAAAAACAAGGCTGCACTCATCCAATGCCCACCTACGGAAGAAACATTTAGACTAGTTCTAGGCAGGAGGGAACTGATTATCCCAGTGTTTGGAACTTTAGTTGTGGAAAGCCTGGCTACTGCGGGATAAAGTATGTGGGGTCTTTAATAAACCTGAAAGGCTGTCTGGGCCACAAGTATTGCAACTCTTAGGCGAGTACTAGTGCAGTGCTGCTCTTTGAGCCAGTGCATTTGGAGGCATATGACCTAGAGAGAGAGCAGCTGCGGCAGCTAGGGAGGGCTTGCCTCCTCCAACCCTAGACAGCTCAGCTCGCAGCTCTGACATCTTGAGGAGACGAAAGAGGACTTTGTCTTGCAACTTGGATAGGAGCTCAGCCACAGTAGGAGAGGGCATTGGTCAGAGTCATGAGACCCCCATTTCAGGTCCCAGCTTCGGGATAACATCTCTAGACAAACTCTTGGCCAGAGGGGAACCTGCTGCCTTGAAGGGAAGGACTCAGTAATGGCAGGATTCTTCACTTTCTGATGAAAGAGCCCTTGGGCTTTGAAAAAATCATCAATGGTGACCAGGTGGTACATGCCATGGACCTCGAGTGAGACTGAGATGTGCTGGCTTCAGGTGAGACCCAGTACATTCCCAGCTGTGGAAGCTGTGAGGAGAGACTCCCTGCGCTTGAGAAGAGTCGAGGAAAGAATAAAGAGGATTTTTCTTGAGCTTCGACCAGCTCAGCTACAGCGGAGGAGAGCACCAGGTGGGCTCTTGGAGTCCCTAATTCAGGCCGTGGCTCTTAGATGGCATATCTGGACTTAGCCTGGGCCAGAGGTAGCCCACCGTTCTGAAGAGTGAGTTCCAGGACAGACAGCATTCCCCACAAGACGACTGACAGCACTCAGGCATTAAGTGAACATCAGTGGTGACCTGGCAGTCAGCCCCATCGGACTGTGATGACGTTGTACTTGAGAACAGACTACTTTGTCTGGGGAAAGGGGAGGGAAGAGTGGGAAGGGATTTGCCAGGTGGATTTAGTGCCAACTCAGCCATGGTAAAACAGAACACCAGGTAGATTTCTAAGGTTTATGACTCCAGCCCTGGCTCCCAGACAGCACCTTTGAACCCATCTAGGGACCAGGGGAGCTTACTGCACTTAAGGGAAGGACAGAAGGCCTGGCTGGCTTCACTACCTGCTAATTGGAGAGCTGGGTAGTTGTTACAGTGGGCCTTGGGCAGTGCCATGCAGGCTTCAGGTCTGACCCAGTGCTGTCCCTGTGGTGGTGGCCACAGGGATGCTTGTATTGCTCCTCTCTCCGCTCTAGGCAGCCTAGCACAGAGAGAGAAAGAGAGACTTCATTTGTTGGAAAGTAAGGGAAGAAGTGAGTCTCTGCCTGCTAATCCAGAGAATTCCTCCAGGTCTGATCCAAGACCACCAATATGGTGCTTCCACAAGTCTGCAAAAACCAGTGACATTCTTCACAGAAATAGAAATTTAAAAATGAATCCTAAAATATATCTACAACTACAAAAGATTCAGAATATCCAAAGCTATCCTGAGCAAAAATCAAACAAAACTGGAGGAATAACATTATCTTATTTCAAATTATATTATACAGCTATAGTAGCAGAACAACATGGCACTGGCATAAAAGCAGATACATAGACCAATGGAACAGAATAGAAAACCCAGAAACCAATTCATACATCTGCAGTGAATTCATTTTCAACAAAGGTGCTGAGAACATGCAATGGAGAAATGAGTTTTGTCAATAATTGGTGCTGGGAAAACTGGCTATCCATATGCAGAAGTATGAAATTAGACCTCTATTTCTCATCTTATACAAAAATAAAATCAAAGCGGATTAAAGATTTAAATCTCAGCTGGGTGCAGAGGCTCATGCCTGTAATCCCAGCACGTTGGAAGGCCAAGAGGGGAGGATTACTTGAGCCCAGGAGTTCGAGACCAGCCTGGGCAATGCAGTGAGATACTGTCTCTATTTTCTAAGAAATTAAAAATTAAAATAGATTTAAATCTAAGACCTCAAATATGAAACTAAAATACAACATTAGGAAAACTCTCCAGGATATTGGACTGGTCAAATATTTCTTGAATAATATTTTATAAGCACAGGCAACAAAAGCAAAAATGGGCAAACTGGGTTACACCAAGTTAAAAAGTTTCTGTGCAGCAAAGGAAACAATCAACAAAGTGAAGAGACAAATGAGGGGAGATATTTGAAAACTATCTGACAGGGGATGAATTACTAGAATATTTAAGAAGCTTAAATAACTCAATAGAAAAAAATCTAATCATCTGATTTACAAATGGACAAAATATCTGAATAGACATTTCTCAAAAGAAGACACATTAGCAAGGCATGGGGGCACATGCCTACAGTTTCAGCTGTTTGGGAGAACTAAGTACAAAAATTACCTGAGCCTGGAGGTCGAGGCTGCAGTGAGTTATTGTGTCCCTGCACTCCAACCAGAGTGACAAACTGAGACCCTGTTTCAAAAATACAAAAGGCATACAAATGGCAAATAGGTATATGAAAAGATACTCAACATGATTGATCATCAGAGAAATACAAAGCAAAATTACAATGAGGGATCATCTCACCCTGCTTAAAATGGCTTTTATTCAAAAGATAGGCACTAGCAAATGCTGGTGAGATATAGAGAAAAGGTAACCCTCTTACATTGTTAGTGGGAATGTAATTTAGTACAACCACTATGGAGAACAGTTTGGAGGTCCTCAAAACTGAAAATAGAGCTACTGTATGATCCAGCAATCCCACTGCTGAGTATATACCTAAGAGAAAGCAAATCAGTATTATCGAAGAGACACTTGCGTGGATATTGCAGCACTGTTCACAACAGCCAAGATTTGGAAGCGTCCCGAGTGTCCATCAACAGATGAGTAGCCAAAGACAGTGTACATATACACAATGGAATACTTAGCATCCAACCACAAAAGAGAATGAGATTCTGTTATTTGCAACAACATGGATGGAAATGTTAAGTGAACTAAGTGAAGCACAGAAGGACAAACTTCACATGTTCTTATTTGTGGGAGCTAAAACTTAAAACAATTTAACTCATGAAGATACAGAGTAGAATAATTGTCAGCAGAGGCTAGTCAGGTAGTATGGGGGAAGGGGAGTAAGGAGTAATGGTTAATAGGTACACACATATAGTTACAAAGAATAAATAAGGTCTAGTATTTTATAGCACAAGAGGGTGACTACTGTCAATAGTTATTTAATTTTACAGTGACTAAAAGAGTATAATTGAATTATTTGTAAAACAAAGGATAAATGCTTGAGGTGTAATGGATACTGCATTTACCCTACAATTATACATTTTAGGCCTGTATAAAAATATTTTATATATTCCATAAATATATACACCTACAATGTACCCAAAAACTTTTTAGAAGACTGTCGTTCAGAATAACCACACTGTATAATTACAACTGAAGTGAGGATTCTTGTGACTAAGAAGAGACTAGTGATGGTTTGTTGCTGTTGAAATGGCTCCTAAATTACCACTTTGCCTATAGTATATGAACAGAATTGTCATGGTGATATTGCTAGTAGCCATTTTAGCAAAGGACATAACAGAAAATGAATTTGAAACAAATAGAAGTACTTTGAAAGTTGCGGAAGCTCAAGTGCCTTTAATCACTACAGTTGTCATCAGTCTATAAACTGGTTTCTTGAAGGAAGCAAAATTTGTAATTGTGAACACTTAGCTCTGCTATAATGGCAGCTAAATTGTTCTCAAAACCTGCAACTAATCTGGTGGGGTTCTAGCTCTAGTTACAAGGTCAGAGAATACACAGCGAAATGAGCAGGATTCCATATATATGAGCTCCAGAAGCAGTGGCAGCAGAGGCCAGCTCCAAGATGACCAGTTCTACACAGCGCTGTTTGCGAATGCAGAAGCACCAGGAGCTATGCTCTGAACAGGAACAATGTTCATGATCTTTGGAAATTGAAAAGCATTACAGCAAAGTACTTAATGTACATTTATCTTGTCCCTCTGCTGTTGATTATTTATAATGGTGTCTTTTTGACTGTAAATTGAACCATTTAAAAAGTAATGTCTATCAAATTTTTCTTAAAACTTTTCAACATCTATTTGTCTTGTTGGAATATATTTTCTTTCAGAAATGTTACTAATTATCAGGGAAATGCAAATTAAAACCACAATGTGCTATGACTTTGCTCCTGCAGGAATAGCCATAATGCATGTTGGCATGGATTTGGTGAAAAAGGAACACTTTTATACTGCTGATGGGAATGTGGACTAGTACAACCACTATGGAAAACAGTATGGGGATTCCTTAAAGAACTGAAAGCAAAACTGCTGTTCAATCCAGCAATCTCTCACTACTGGGCATCTACCCAAAGGAAAACAAATCATATGAAAAAGACACATGCACATGCATGTTTATAGAATCACCATTTGCAGTTGCAAATATACAGAGTCAGCCTAAAGGCCCATCAATTAATGGGTAGATACAGAAAATGTAGAATATACACACCACGGAATATGGCTGAGCCATAAGATAGAATGAAATAATGGTCTTTGCAGCAACTTGGATGGAGCTGGAGGCCATTATTCTAAGTGAAGTAACTCAGGAATGGAAAACCAAATATTGTGTGTTCTCACTTATAGGTAGGAGCTAAGCTATGAGGATACACAGGCATAAGAATGATATAATGGACTCTGGGGACTTGGGGAGGAAGGTTGGGAGGGGGATAAAGGATAAAAGTTTACATATTGAGTACAGTGTGCACTGCTCAGGTGGGTGCACCAAAAGCTCAGAAATTATCCTTAAAGAACTTATCCATGTAACCAAAAAACCATCTGTACCTCAAAAATTATTGAAATAAAATTAAAAACCACTATTGGTAAACATATATAAATATATATACACATATATAAATATATATATATATACACACACATACATATATATACACACATATATATTTGTTTATATATAAATATGTAAAACCTATATATATTTGTACATATATACAAATGTAAGTTAAACTGAGCAGCCCCTATTCAGAAAATTTGCTGTGCCTGTAAAGGGTATGCTATTCAGCTATTTAAAAAACAACAGAAAACTGAGAAGATGTATATCCTATAGGTATAATGATTTTCTTCAATAACTAAGCCTCCCTTTTTAATAATCATGATGATTCTATAAAATACTGTATTTTACACAGTTAAAATATGTTTTTGGAAAACATAAAAGAGATTATATAGTGTATATATTCCTATAGTAAATTAAGTCCTGATTAGCTGATTATTAAAACATTACCTGATTCACAATTCTATAGCCTTCTGGTTATATGAATAGGAAATTAATGCTGGAAGGAGATTCATTTGGGTTTTCAGTTAAACAAATGAGGGAACCACATCGCTGCTTAACTGCTCTTGATAGTGGGGAACATCAAGCATTTATTGACTTAGCCTGTGGATAAAACATTAAAACTATAAAACCAAGAAACAAAATACATTGTTCAGGTATTAATTGTTTTTATACAATTAATAATAAATTGTATTTTATTGTAAAATTGTGCTGGATATAGTGGCTCATGTCTGTAATACCAGCATTTTGGGAGGCCAAGGTGGGTGTATCACTTGATCTCAACAGTTTAAGACTAGCCTGGGCAAAAAGTAAGACTCTGTCTCTACAAAAATAATTAAAAAAAAAAAAAAAAGCTCAGCTCAGTGGCATGATCCTGTAGTCCCAGCTACTTGAAAGGCTTAGGTGAATGAATCACTTGAGCCTGTGAGTTTGAGTCTGCTGTGAGCTAGGATCATGCCACTGCACTTTAGCATGGGTGACAGAGCAAGACCCTGTCTCTTAAAATTAAAAAAAAAAAAAATGAGAAAACACCTTTGGCTGGGGCAGGTGAATAATCATGTGGCAGAGGGCTGCTCCCAGCTTGTTCATCTCTCAGGGCATTCAACTCATCCCCACGTCCTCTTCTGACCAGGGATGACAGATGCTGAACACCTTAGAGTTTTATTTCCAACTTAAGAGAAACACGGTGTGAAATGGTTTGGCTGTGTCTCCACCTAAATCTCATCTTGAATTCTCACATGTTGTGGGAGGGACCCAGTGGGAGTTACTTGACTAATAGAGGCAGATCTTTCCTATGTTGTTCTTGTGATAGTGAATGAGTCTCATGAGATCTGATGGTATAAGGAAGAGTTTCCCTACACAAGCTCCTCTGCCTACTGCCATCCATGTAAGATGTGACTTGCTCTTCCCTGCCTTTTGCCTTTTGCCATGATTGTGAGGCCTCCCCAGCCATGTGGAATTGTAAGTCCAATAAGCCTCTTTCTTTTGTAAATTGTTCAGTCATGGGTATGTCTTCATCAGCAGTGTGAAAACAGACTAATACAGTAAATTAATACCAGTAGAGTGGGGCGCTACTGAAAAGAAACCTGAAAATGTGGACCTTGGAACTGGGTAACAGGCAGAGTCTGGAACAATTTGGACTGCTCAGAAGAAGACAGGAAAATGTGGGAAAGTTTGGAACTCCCTAGAGACTTGTTTAATTGCTTTGACCAAAATAGTGATCGTGATATGGACAATGAAATTCAGGCTGAGACAGTCTCAGATGGAGATCAGGAATTTGTTGGGAACAGGAGCAAAGGTGACTCTTGCTATGTTTCAGCAAAGAGACTGGTAGCATTTTGCCCCTGCCCTAGAGATGTCTGGAACTTTGAACTTGAGAGAGATGATTTAGGGTATCTGGCAGAAGAAATTTCTAAGCAGCAAAGCATTTAAGATGTGGCTTGGGTGTTGCTAAAGGCATTCAGTTTTTAAAGAGAAACAGAGCATAAAAGTTTGGAAAATGTTCAGCCTGACAACGTGACAGAAAAGAAAATCCCATTTTCTGAGGAGAAATTCAAGTCAGCTGCAGAAATTTGCATAAGTAATGAGGAGCCAAATGTGAATCACCAAACAACAGGGAAAATGTCTGCACGGCATGTCAGAGACCTTTGTGGCAGTCCCTCCCATCATAGGCCTAGAGGGTTAGGAGGAAAAATTGTTTTGTGGACTTGGACTAGGCTCGGGGTTCCTCAGCTGTGTGCAGTCTAGGAACTTGGTGCCCTGTGTCCCAGCTGCTCCAGTCGTGACTATAATGGGCCAAAATACAGGTTGGGCTGTTGCTTCGGAGGGTGGAAACCCCAAACCCTGGCAGGTTTTATGTGGTGTTGAGCCTGCAGGTGCACAGAAGTCAAGAATTGAAGTTTGGGAACCTCCACCAAGATTTCAGAAGATGTATGGAAATGCCTGGATGACCAGGCAAAAGTTTGCTGCTGGGGTGGGGCCCTCATGCAGAAACTCTGCTAGGGCAGTGTGTAAGGGAAATGTGGGGTTGGAGCCCCCACACAGAGTCTCTACCTGGGCACTGCCTAGTGGAGCTATGAGAAGAGGGCTACCATCCTCCAGATACCAGAATGGTAGATCCACTGATAGTTTGCACTGTGCACCTGGAAAAACTCCACTCACTACCAGCCCATGAAGGCTTCCAAGAGTGGGGCTATACCATGCAAAGCCACAGGGCAGAGCTGTCCAAGACCTTGGGAACTCACCTCTTGAACAAGCGAGACCTGGATGTAAGACATGGAGTCAAAGGAGATCACTTTGGAGCTTTAAGTGGAGTCAAAGGAGATCACATGGAGTCAAAGGAGAGCTTTAAGACTTGACTGCTCTGCTGGATTTCAGACTTGCACGGGGCCTGTAGCTCCTTTGTTTTGGCCAATTTCTCCCATTTTGAATGACTGTATTTACCCAATGCCTGTACCCCCATTGTATCTGGGAAGTAACTAATTTGCTTTTGATTGTACAGGCTCATAGGCAGAAGGGATTTGCCTTGTCTCAGGTGAGACATTGGACTGTGGACTTTTGAGTTAATGCTGAAATGAGTTAACACTTTAGGGAACTGTAGGGAAGGGAGGATTAGTTTTGCAATGTGAGGACATGGAATTTGGGAGAGACCAGGGAACTCACCTCTTGAACCAGTGAGACCTGGATGTGAGACATGTAGTCAAAGGAGATCACTCTGGAGCTTTAAGTGGAATCAAAGGAGATCACTTTGGAGCCTACAAAGAGACTTAGACTCCCACACGATAATAGTGAGAGACTTAAACACTCTCTGTCAATATTAGACAGATCAATGAGACAGAAAATTAACAAGGATATCCAAGACTTGAACTCAGATCTGGACTAAGTGAACCTAATAGACATCTACAGAACTCTGCACTCCAAATCCACAGAACATACATTCTTCTCAGCACCACATTACACTTACTGTAAAATTGACCACGTAATTGGAAGTAAATCACTCCTCAGCAAATGCAAATGAAGAAAAAGCATAACAAACAGTCTGTCAGATCACAGTGCAATCAAATTAGAACTCAGGATTAAGAAACTCACTCAAAACCGCACAACTACATGGAAACTGAACAACCTGCTCCTGAATGACTACTGGATAAAAAACGAAATGAAGGCAGAGGCTGGCCGTGGTGGCTCATATCTGAAGTGTAGGAGGCTTTGGGAGGCTGAGGTGGGCTGATCATGAGGTCAGGAGTTTAAGAGCAGCCTGACCAATATGATGAAACCCTGTCTTTACTAAAAATACAAAAATTAGCTGGGCATGGTGGTGCATGCCTGTAGTCCCAGCTACTTGGAAGGTTGAGGCAGGAGAATCTTGAACCTAGGAGGTGTGGAGATTGCAGTAAGCCAAGATCACACCACTGCACTCCAGGCTGAGTGACAGAGCAAGACTCTATCTCAAAAAAAAAAAAAGAAGAAGAAAGACAGAAATGAAGGCAGAAATAAACATGTTCTTCTAAACCAATGAGAACACAGAGACAACTTACTAGAATCTGTGGGACACATTTAAAGCAGTGTCTAGAGGGAAATTTATAGCCCCAAATGCCCACAAGAGAAGTGAGGAAACATCTAAAATTGACACCCTAATGTCACAATTAAAAGAACTAGAGGAGAGTGGAGATCCATGATGGCCAAATAGGAACAGCTCTGGAGTGTGGTTCCCAGCGAGAAGAATGCAGAGGGTGAGTGATCACCGCATTTCCAAACAAGTTTTTACTGCCCACAGACCAGGAGATTCCCAGGCTGAAAAGCACCATCAGTTTCCAGCATGGCTGTTTCAGCCAGCACTGCAGGTCTCTGCACAAAAACTCGCACAAATCTCGGCAGCTGTTTCAGCAAGCGCCTGGAACGCCTGGGATACAGAGCCACACATTCAACTGAAAAAAAAAAAAAAACTGAAGAAAAGGGGACTGAAACAGGGAGCCAGGTGATTTGGCTCAGTGAGTCCCACCCCCAACAAAGACCAGCAATCTGAAATGCACTGGATTGAGAGTTTTGCAGCAAGCACAGCTGGGCCCGGGACAGGCCAGCTCAGTGGGGGGAAGAGCATCAGCCATTACTGAGGCAGTCCACCACTACCAAGGCAGTCCGCCATTACTGAGGCAGTCCACCATTACCAAGGCAATCCACCCTTACTGAGGCAGTCCACCATAACCAAGGCAGTCTGCTGTTACCAAGGCAGACCACCATTACCAAGGAAGTTCTAACAGGAAGTTCACACAGTGGTTGGGCAGAGCCCACAGCAGCTCAGTAATGCCTCTGCTGGCAGACTGTGGCTAGACTACCATCTTGCTGGGCAAGGCATCTCTGAAAAAAAGGCAGGAGCATGTCAGGAACTTATAAATAAAGCCCTACCTTCCCAGGACAGAGCACCTGGGGAAAAAGGCGTTTATGATTTCCTCTGCAGAAGACTTAAATGTACCTGCCCAGAAGCTCTGAATGGAACAATGGAGCTCCCAGCTCAGCACTTGAGCTCTTATAAGGGACAGACTGTCTCCTGAAGCAGCTCCCTGACTCCTGTATATCCAAAGAGACACCTTGTAAAAGAGAGCTCAGGCTGACATCTGGTGGGTACCCTTCTGGGATGAAGATAACAGAAGAAGAAACTGGCAGCAAGTATTTCTGTTCTTCAGCCCCTGTGGGTGACCCCCAGGCAGGCAGGGTCTGGAGTGGACCTCCAGCAGGCCTACAGCAGAGGGGCCTGATGGTTAGAATGAAAACTAGAAAACAGAAAGAAATAACTTCATCAGCAACAACTAGGACGTCCACTCAGAGACCCCATCCAAGAGTCACCAACTACAAAGAGCACAGGTAGATAAATCCACAAAGATGGGAAGAAACCAGTGCAAAAAGGATGAAAACATGAAAAACCAGAATGCCTCTCCTCCTCCAAGGGATCACAACCCCACACCAGGAAGGGCAAAGCTGGATGGAGAATGAGTCATGAATTGCCAGAAACAGGCTTCAGAAGGTGGGTAATAACAAAATTCTCTGAGCTAAAACAACATATTCTAACCCAATGCAAGGAAACTAAGAACCTTGAAAAAAGGTTAGATGAAATGCTAACAAGAATAAACAGCTTAGAGAAGAATATAAATGAATTGATGGAGCTGAAAAACACAACAAGAGAACTTCATGAAGCATACACAAGTTTCAATAGCTGAATCAACTAAGCAGAAGAAAGGATGTCAGAGATTGAAGATCAACTCAATGAAATAAAACAAGAAGGCAAGATTAGAGAAAAAAGAGTGAAAAGAAATGAGTAAAACCTCCAAGAAATATGGGATTATGTGAAAAGACCTAATCTACATTTGATAGGTGTAACAGAATGTGATGGAGAGAATGAATCCAAGTTGGAAAACACTCTTCAGGATATTATCCAGGAGAACTTCCCCAACCTAGCAAGGCAGGCCAATATTCAAGTCCAGGACCTACAAAGAACACCATAAAGATATTCCTCAAGAAGAGCAACCCCAAGGCACATAATCATCAGATTCACCAGAGTTGAAATGAAGGAAAAAAATGCTGAGGGCAGCCAGAGAGAAAGGTTGGGTTACCCACAAAGGGAAGCCCATCAGACTCGCAGCAGATCTCTTGGCAGAAACCCTACAAGCCAGAAGAGAGTGGGGGCCAATATTTAACATCTTTCAAGAAAAGAACTTTCAACCTAGAATTTCACATCAATCCAAACTAAGCTTCATAAGTGAAGGAGAAATAAAATTCTTTATGTACAAGCAATTGCTGAAAGATTTTGTCACCACCAGGCCTGCCTTATAAGAGTTCCTGAAAGAAGCACTAAACATAGAAAGGAACAACCAGTACCAGCCACTCCAAAAACATAACAAATGGTAAAAAGCATCGACACAGTGAAGAAACTGCATCAACTAACAGGCAAAACAACCAGCTAGTATCAAAATGGCAGGAGCAAATTCACACATAACAATATTAACCTTAATGTAAATGGGCTAAATGCCACAATCAAAAGACACCAACCGGCAAATTGGATGAAAAGTCAAAACCCATCTGTGTGCTGTATCCAAGAAACCCATCTCACATGCAAGGACACACATAGGGAGGTTGGGGAGGGATAACATGGGGAGAATTTCCAGATACAGGTGACAGGGGGCTGGAGGCAGCAAACCACATTGCCATGTATGTACCTATGCAACAATTCTGCATGATCTGCAAATGTACCCCACAATCTAAAGTATAATTTAAAAAAATATGTGTGTATATATATATATATATGGAAATGTATGTATGAGAAATGGAATTGAGATAATTAGATTAAATGTGTGAGGTGACTCTAAAAAAAAAAAACTAGAGGAGCAAGATCAAACAAATTCGAAAGCTAGCAGGTGACAAAGTTTAAGTTTACTTGTTCCAGGTCTGAGTTCAAGTCCTGGATATCCTTGTTAATTTTCTATCTCGTTGATCTGTCTAATATTGACAGTATAATGTTAAAGTCTCTCACTATTATTGTGTGCAAGTCTAAGTCTCTTTGTAAGTCATTAAGAACCTGCCTTATGTATCTGGGTGTTCCTGTATTGGGTGCATATATATTTAGGATCGTTAGCTCTTCTTGTTGCATTGATCCTTTCACCACCATGTAATGT
>CAUYLG010002540.1:0-16294 GCA_963573385.1 Cacajao melanocephalus
ATTAGACAGATCAACAAGATAGAAAATTAACAAGGATATCCAGGACTTGAACTCAGACCTGGAACAAGTAAACTTAACAAATATTTACAGAACTCTCCACCCCAAATCCACAAAACATACATTTTTCTCAGTATCACATTATACCTGTTTTAAAAGTGAGCACATAATTGGAGGTGAGTCAGTCCTCAGCAATTGCATAGCATTTCACAGGTTTAAATAAAATATTGGTTGGCTGCTTGTTTGTTATTTTCATCCCTTATTCCTTCCTGTCTCCATTGTTAAGCACAATTATTGGCATAAAAGAGGTTTCTAATACCCAGTTTTAGACTGCATTCTAGCCTGGGCATTAGAACAAGAATCCCATTCTCTCCCTCTTTCTTTCTCTCTTATATTCTTTATTTTCTTTCTTTCACTCTCACTTTCTTTCCTCTCTTTTTCTTTCAAAAAAAAAAAAGCTTCTAATTAATTGACTCAAATGAAAATAAGCACTTAAATCAAACATTTCTTAGTTCATGTGACTTTAAGAAATATAGTCTTAAGGATTGTTGGTAAAATGCACGTGTCATAGAAATGCAAATAGGTGGTCGTAATGATACAACTTAGATACTACATATGCCAAATGTTCCAAAGTTGTCTCCTGCCTGCTTTGCAGATAGGTAAGGCCTGGGACACATAGAGTTAGATCCTGAAAATTCAAACTTTATGTGCACTTCTGTCTGAGTCCTAGGAACCACACCTGCCATATAATTAAAACTACTTACTAACCAGAATTTTAACCAAAAATGAAAGTTGTTAAAAGTTAACAGTGAACATTAACTAAAACCAAAATGGTATCGTATGACCTTTTCATTAAACTGAACATTAAAATAAAAACACAGCAAGGAGGTAATAGGAAACTAGTTTTCCCTTTAGCAGAATAGTTATAAAAAAAATTGTAAAAATTTTAAGTCATGGTCAAATTGGTTAAAATTAAATATAAAATTCTTTAAGATTTCATTTAAACAAATTGGGCTTAACATTAACAAATGAATACAATGATAAAAGTTTGGCTTGGAACAGGTTTTCATGCTATGGAAAAGACTACTAAAAGGTTTTTACCTTTTTGAGTCATCACTTTGACAAAATTAATAATTTATGGCAATCTGAATTCCATTTCCTGGGCTTGCACCCTGACCTAAAATACGGTTTTATTCACAGGACCATACAGAAAGACCTGCTAAACACACAAATTGTCTTCAACTTAAGATCAACTTCACAAATCCTTTTTCATTATTTATAAATTTTCACATAATATGAACAATAATCCTTATTTCCCCTTTTTCAGGTTTGCACAGGGAGAGAAAAGCAAAAAGCCCACCTAGGAAGAAATTTTTACCCTTTTGCCTGCTTATCAGGCTCCTGGGTTTTGTTTCCCTACCTCAACTCTAAGGCAAGCCTTTTAAGATTTGAATAAATAAACTTTCCCGGGTTGAAGGATGATTATAAAAGAGATAGAAGCCATTTTAAACCATGAAAGTAGGAAATACACCATAGAAAGCAGTTCCAATAAGGGTGGTTAAGTGGTATTTCCTGTTTTTCTATTGATAATGGTGTTTCCTCTATTTCTTTGCCTTCTCCATTTCCTCTTATCCTCTTTACCCTACTATGCAAGACATATTGCTCCTCTCCAAAGATTTTCTTTCTTTTTTGCTTGCAGAGCTGCCTGTTTTGCTGCAGTTAGGGTTTGGCTTTGAAACAGAATAACATTTTTTCATAAGAGGTCAAATACCTGAGTTAAATCTTGGAAACATTTATATATCTATCAGGATTGTCAGATAATCGGCATGAGTCTCCCTTATCTGCCTAAGATCCCACAGTAATAAGGGAACTTGAAAGAGCATCAAATAAGGGAACACTCTGATAGTTCCCCTGAAACTTCTTTTTCTAATTTTGGAAAATTATTCTCTTGGAGACTCCCTGATGTGATTGCTGAATGGGCTGGATTCCTTTGCAACACTTGAAAAGGGCGAATGATAAGGCCATGCCCTTGTACAAAGTAAAATAAGAATTATTTTTCTATGTTTCAGGGTCCACAGAATCCATATGCTTTAAAAAAAGAATACTTGAATGGGTACGGTGGCTCATACCTGTAATCCCAGCTCTGAGAGGATGAGATAGGCCTCTTACAAGGTCAGGAGTTCAGGACAAGACTCACCAACATGGTGAAACCTCCTCTCTGCTAACAATATCAAAATTTGCCAGACATACGGATTCATGCCTGTGATCCCAGCTACTCAGGAAGCTGAGACAGGAAAATCAGTTGCACCCAGTAGGCAGAGGTTGCAGTAAGCCAAGATTAAACCACTGCACTCCACCCTGGGTGACAGAGAGAGACTTCCTCAAAAAACAAACAAGCAAACAAGAAAACAAACAAAAACACTTCAGCAGTGTGCATATTAAAGACAATTTGTTATCTATCAGGAAAAGAAGCCAGAATTAAAGGGTTCTTATGGTCTTCCTCCTTCCAGTATGTGAGCCAGGATGGAGACAAATGTATTAGAGGGAGTTCTGTAACTATTTTATTTGCTCCCACATCCCAGCACCCATTTAAATGTGCCAACCATGACTGCAGGAATGACCATCCAACACCTGACACCAAAGACACGAAACTTTTGGGTGTTAGTTATGCTTTTAATGTTTCCTAATTAAGAATTAAGCAGTCTTAAGTGTCTGTCTTTATTTACTTTTGAAGTGCTAGACTCATGTGGCCTGTGTGCCTTCCTTAAAATAATGGATTTCAGCAGAAGCCATGTATTTGGGCAAAGCACCTTTAAAGGAGAGGTCATGCTAAATGAGCCTTTATATCATGCTATTATGGCATGTGTTAAAGTATTTGCCCATAGAGAAATGGTTCCCATTAACTTCTGGACTTAAAATTACCTTAACTAATTAAGTACTGTCTTAATACAAGATATAATAGATTCCTTAAAACTGAATGGCTGTTTTCCTGTCACTGGGATTATGTTGAGACTCAATTTTGGCTACAGAAAGCATCTTTCTCCTACTTGCTAAAGGCAGAAACTTTCCATCTCAGAAGAAGCCTAGAGCCTACTTTCTAACACTGTAAAATAAAGATATGGTGTTGCTCTGAAAAAAAGAACAAAGTGTGTTCCATAGAGGATTTCCATTTCCAATAGGTGGCTTAGAAATGCTATGTATTCACCAGAGAAATGGTAGCAAGTAACCACACCACAAGGGAAAAATGAAACACTCTGTTTCTGGACTAAAAATTCCTGCACATTTCACACAGGGAAGGAGTAAGAGGCTATGGATAGAGAAGAGTTTTACAAGAGGATGGTTAAGGATTCTCTGCAAACACTCAGAACTGGCTATTGGAGGATAAATTTTACTCCAGAGGCCTTTAAATTATGCCCGATGTCCCCTGGCCAGAAGTTCAATACTACTGGGTAAGGGGACATTCTCCATATTTGCTCCAACTAGCCTCACATAGATGTCTTTAGTACAGAGGCCAATGCTAACCATATGTGCTAGTCTGATGGATGCACATTAATGTATTTTATGAGTTTTAATATAGAGGATAAGTGTGCCATGGAATGATAGAACAGGTTTCAAGCTTGCTCACATACTCAGCACTCTGACAAAGGCTGTACCTTGGATTCCTGGCCCATGCACCAAAATGATACGGCTCTGGTGAGTGGAAGAACACAAAGTCTCTTGTCTCATGCTAATTGGATAAAACAACAGCGATACACTTGGAGTGGTTTTTAAAAAGTAGAGATTTTAACAGGCAAGAAAGAAAAGAGAAGAAAGAAGAAGGAATGTTTCCTGAAGAATGATGGTGTATGGGGAACTCTAAAGACCATAGATGGAACCCAAAAGTCATGTGGAAACCAGCCACTTATATGAGGAGGCTGGAAGAATTGGTGTCTAATTTACACAGGCCCAGGGCATTTGTTTTACCAGGCATGTCAGTGACTTAGCCCTTGAAAAAACTGGCCCTCTCACCTTTGAGTTTTAATATGCAGATGCAGAGTGTCAGATGTTCTGCACACATGGGAATATGTGTTGGCAGCCATGTTTCCAGGCACATGTGAGGACAAGGTCAAGGAGAAGAGGCCAGGAATTGCTATGTTTGGTTAGACCCAGTTTCTAATGGCTGTCATTTGCATGTGAAATTTTGCCTCTTCTGCTCTAAAAGCCTGGGCTTCCCTGCTAGACAAGAAATGCTTCTGGGGCTACTTTAAAAGAGATAAAAACATTCTGAAAGCCCCATCTTTCTCTCAATCTACTCATAATAATTTTTAAATACCTCTTATAACAGTTATGCCTCCATATTATTGCAGTGTATTTTTTGTTTTACTTTTGTACCATATGTAAATTTTTAAATTTTATGTAGTTAGCTTGATCAATATTTATTCTTCTTCCTTCCACATTTTATGCCATGCTTGGCAAGGTCATTCCTCATATTTTTTTATCAGAACCCAAGACTGGGCACTACCGGTAGCTTATGCTTGTCACCCTGGCATATTGGGAGGCCCTGAAAGGAGGATTGCTCTAGGCCATGAGTTTGAGAACAGCCTGGCAACCATAGCAAAACCCTGTCTCTAAAAAAAAAATTCAAATTTGCTGCAAGTGTTTGTTGGTGGTGCAATTTTCCAGTCCCAAGTACTTGGGATAAAGTGAGAGGATTGCTTGAGCCAGTACTTTAAGGCACAGAAAGGCATAACCACAGCACTGCACTTCAGCTTTTTCTGCCTAAAAAAAAAAGAAAAGAAAAGAAAGAGAAAAGAAAACAAAAACAGAAAAGAAAAGAAAAAGGATAACTAGTATATAAAATGATTATGTGATAATATCCAAGATTGTATTAACAGTGAGCAGTGGCTGAAAGCTGTAAAACAAAACTGTATGCATTTTTTTTTTACTTTTTTCATGCATTTTCAAAACCAATTTGAAGAAAATCATCAAGCTGTAGAGAGTTGTAACATGGAAACTCAGACCACTTCAACATTTATCAGCTAATCTCTAAGTAGTACAAGTCTTTTTAAATAATTTTAGTTCTGCTATTTTCATTCTGAATGAAGGTAGTTACCTGATTTACCATATGGTGTGGTGCCTTCTTGAATTGGAAAAGTGCAACCCCACAAGGGCTTTTACTTTTTCTGGAATCATTGTAGGGGGCCAGGTAGCGCTCTTGAATGTCGTTCCCTTACCTAATGAATGCTAGTGCTATATTTACCAAAACATGCAGGAATTCAAAGGCCTATATTTTTCCTTGTTTGTTCTGCTTTACCTGTGCTAACTGGGAGAATCTCCCTCATGTATTGTCTTAACTTTACAGCCACCAAGTTACAAGATTATAGACTGTTTCCTTTGCAAAGACCTACAGAGGTCATTGGCCAATCACTTCATTCTATACCTGAGGAAATTGAGATCCTCAGAGGAAGAGAAATTTGGAAATATTCTGTATCAGAACTGATAGTTTAGCCAATAATATCCTATCCATTACCTAGGTTTATTATAATATACAGCTGCTCTACAATACCATGCTGTCCTTCAATTTTGTATTGAATAGACATGCGGAACAGCTGTTTAAAATCATATGTTAAATGAATTTCTCATCCTTTTTTACTCTTTAATAGTGACAGTAACTTGTAAAGATATGTTTATAATTTAGAAAATGCATTGTATGACTATGTCTTTAATTGAAGGTAGATTTAATTCCATTAGAAACATATTACTTGTTATTTATCAAGTCGTGCTGCCCAATATGTGAGCCACATACATAACTTCAAGTTTTCTAGTAGCCGCATTGAAACAGTAAAAAGAAACACATAAATTTTTCTATAATACTAAATTTAACCCAATATTTCCAAAGTATTACTTCAAAATGTGTTTGATATAAAAATACTGATGAGACATCTTATATTTATATTTTTGCATTAAGTCTTTGAAATCTTATGTGTTTTTTACATTTAAAGCACATCTCAGTTCAGACTGGTCACTTTACAAGTGTCAATGACCCCACGTGGCTGGAGAGTCCTGTGCTGAACAGCATTTGGAACATACAGAAAAGTAGTTAGGAAAATATGTATAAATTCATGAGTAGCACAGGAAAACACTTTTGAAGATCTTATCTACTTCTGCAAGCCTTTTTCACCCTGTGCATATGTTTTGGTGGGTGTTATACATGGTCAAGATTGTACTCTGTGTTCAGATTTGCACCATGCTGTGTGGTTGATTTTGATCTACCATTGTTTTCACAGCAATTGGGCTAATGGAATAGTCAGTGGGCCTCATTTTAGTTTTGGTTATGCTGTTATGTAGTCATTTATTAAGCTACATTGGCATTTGTTCTTTATTTATAAAGTGAAGTTGTTGAAGTACATGACCCTTGATTCTTTAAAATTTATTGTTTTGAATCTGAAGTCAGCTTTAAACAAAGTCCAATAAGGAGCTCTCTGCCTTAGCACTTAGACAGACAGTAGGAAGACACTCAAATATATTCTGACTTAAACTGTACCCTTGAATTTCTTTATCTCCGACATTTATTATAAACATCTTCAGCCAACCATATGGAAAAGTTGAAATGATTTTAGTGAACACTTGAAGACCTACCACCTATATTCTACTATTACATTTGTATTACAATTGCTTCATTTTATCTGTCCATTCATTTGTTCTGTCCATATGGAAAAGTTGAATTTGTATTACAATTGCTTCATTTTATCTGTCCATTCATTTGTTCATTCATCTTGATTGTGTGTGTGTGTGTGTGTGCGCACCTATTTCTACCTAAGTAAATTGTGAGCACCTATGATTTCTCCTAAGTTCACTCTTTACTTTTAAACCAGAGGCATGGACTCTTACACACCTGGCCACACTTCTATATCTTATTATGACATATGATGTTTTAATAGATGAGAAGCTTCAGCTTATTTAAACATATTTAAACATGAAATTGGTGTTGAACCTAGCTGTGAAGAAAGAATTTATTACCGTTCTTATGGTATAATATTTGACATTCTTATTTTTTTGTGATCAACTTGCAGCTGAAGTATTTAAGATGCTGAGATAGCAAAACTTAAAACAAAAGCAAAAAGAAAGTATGAGAAGAAATTAGCTGTGTTCCAAAGCAATTTTAAGAAAACCTGTCAAGTAAAATCTGCAGCGTTTATTCTTCAAGAGAAGATCATCCTTGAGAGAATTAATAAGCACCATGAGGTGGTATACACATATTTTACCGGGTGGCTATTTTCTGCAGCTATTAGTAAGTTGGCTCAGGATCCAGGAATGAAATGGTACAATTAATGAAACAAGGCCATAAGAGAGCAGTAGGAACCAGGGTCAAGAGAGCAAATGGAAAGATGAATTTACCTTGAAAAGGATACACAGATTTGCTTTCTCTGAGATCAGTGGAAAGGCAGGAATTGCAGAGGTAAACAGTAAATTTGAAGCTATGAGAAATAAACCCTAAATAAGCTTCATCTTCTCAGGTAAGAGGGTTAGACTGTGCATTTTAGGAGCAGCTTGGAGGTGTAGAGTAGCTCATGTGAGTAAGGTAAGAATAACTCTTTAAGGCAGAGAGAATGATAACCTTTATTGAGAGTTCAGCTGTGGCTAGGGCAGCCTGCAATTGAGAGACAGAATCATGTGCATGTAGGTGAGTTTGCTTTTCCAACTCTGGGGAGGAATTGTAAGTGCTTCTCCCTCTGCTATTTTCTGTGAGGGTGGAAAGATGGAGACATTTAAAGTGTAGGGCTCTGTAGATCTGAATTAATTTGAATTTATAAAGGCAGCCTATTTAATTGAACATTCTGGGTCTCTCTTGGGTAGTGAAGGGAAGCAGAGGAGAAGGAAGTTGACTGCTAAGCTAAGGGAAAAGTGAAGGTTGTGTGGCCATCTCAGTGATGAAGGACTAGATCTGGAGAGCCTGGCAGGTGGAAGAATAAGAATTGCCCAAGCATGCAGAATTGCAGGATGAGGTTTCAGGTGAAACTGGAACCAAAGGCACTGTGCTCCCATTGGATGAAGCCATGGAAATGAGCAAGGGTCAAGGATCCTGGGGTAAAAGTGTACCTGAGGTCACAAGTGTCATCCATGTGGACATTTCACTTGGTGAATGGTAAAGTAATTGGACAAGAATCAGTGAGGTTGAGGAGTGGCAGAGAGTCCATGTCAGCAAGCAGAATTGGATCTATTTCTATAGGAAATCATATTCTTATTTCAAGAATGTATCTTAGACCAGAATGGATTCACAGCAGTATTTTTTATCATACATCTAGAACTGCTGCTGCCAGATGTTAAAAGTAGGAAGACTTTCCCTCTAGTGTCCACTCTTCCTTTGGTATTCTCAATAAGACCTAGTTGTTTAATGGTAAGGGCACCTCCCTCTAAAATTTTGCATAGCATTTCTGGGAATTGGGCTTACATCAGCCGTAAAGTTAATTGTTGGAAGCACAGATCTTTGAGATGATTGGATTGTTTTTAGACTAATAAGTTCATCTTCCAGATAGGTGACTGACCAGATATCTGTTTGACTGCAAGTATATGAAGGCTTTGAAAAAGTTTTTCATCCTCATGTAAAGCACCATGCCTGTATTCCATCACCTGGAATGGAAATTCCTCTCTCTTTCTGATAAAACCATACCATCTTTCAAGACCTACCCTGGATGTCAACCCTGAGACACCTCTCTGACTCCTGCTAAGTGACTCATTTAGGTCTCATTTCTGCATGTAATTTTTATTTACCTCACTTATGAAATCATCATACTTTATTGGGACGGCTTCTCCCTGACTACATTTTGAGGTCTTTAGAGGTGAGGATTATATCTATCTACTTTTTTATATCCAGTTCTCAGTATGCTGCCTGAAATGTGATAGGGGGTTTAGTAAATTCTTCCTTGTGGAAAACGTAAATGGAAGGATGGTCCATTTATTTAAAAGCTCATATGAGCTGTTAACTCTGAGTCAAAATGACCCATAAACTAAAATATTAAGACAGCATCATTATCAAAAATACTGGAGATTTTATTCTTTTGAAGGTTTAGTGCTGAATGTACATTTTGTTTACATTTTATTCCTAAAGAACTTACTGAATTTTATGTAAGGGGGCAAGGCCTGTGGTTCATGCTCCTAGTTCCAGCACTTTGAGAGGCCCAGGTAGGCATGTCATTTGAACCCAGAGGTTCAAGACCACTCTGGACAGAATGGCAGAAATCCATGTCTAGAAACAATACAAAAAATTAGCTGAACTTGGTGGCGTGTGCCTGTACTTTCAGCTACTTGGAGGCTTAGGTAGATATTAAGATCCTTTGAGCCCAGGAGGCAGAGGTTGCAGTGAGCCAAGAATACTCCAGTGCACTCCAGCCTGGGAAAGAGAGCATAGCAATGTCTAATTATTTTTATTATTATTTAGAAAAAGGATTGAGTGATGTTAAAGCACTGTGTAGCATAAATGACATAAGGCATTTTAGGAATATATGGAAGTACAGTTTAATAATTACTGGGGGAGTCAATATGCAGTGGAATATTTTGTTGAATAAGGTTGAAATCTTGCTTTCTGACAAGGTTGAAAAGATTCCAAATCAAGGCTGGATTTTTATTCTTTCTTTTTTTTTCTGTATGAAGTTTCATTTTGTCATCAAGGCTGTAGTGCAGTGGCAAGATCTCAGTTCAGTGCAACCTCCACCTCCCATGTTCAAATGATTCTCCTGCCTCAGCCTTCCAAGTAGCAGGGTTTACAGATACATTCCAGCATGACTGGCTAATTCTTTTTACTTTTTCTTAGTGACGTAGTTTCACCATGTTGGACAGTCTAGTCTCAAACTCCTGACTTCAGGTGATCTGCCAGTGTTGTTCTCCCAAATTGTTGGAATTACAGGTGTGAGCAACTGCATCTGCCTATTTTGGAATCTCTTGAATGTGAATGGTTGTCCTCAATGTCTGTATTTTGTTTTTTGGAATTTAGAAATAAGTATATTTATTTACTTGAGTTTTGGTTTCACTAGTTTGCTTGCTAAAAAAAAAAAAATAATGATTTTCTGTACCAATTGAAAGAAAGGAAATTTATGCTCAAAGGCAATTTTTACCAAAAAATACAGATTTGATAAAAGGAAAAAAAGCAGAGCTGAATTAAAGAGATGAAGCTTTTGTGTTCTAGGTAATGCATGCTCATTTTAGATATTCAGAATGTTGAGATGAAAAGGAATCACTAAATAAAGGTCTAAATATTATAATATTTATTGCCAAGCAGAGTTCTTGTTTATAAAGGTGATATCACATAGCTTTAGAAAATACAAGTTAAGAGGAACAAATACCAGTGTTTTGCTTTGGAAATATTAAACATTAAGATGAAAGCATAAGGAAGTACTATCATCAGATTACAGTGAGAGGAGATGGAAAATCTCGGGAGGTAGTTTATACATGAACAGATCGTAAGTCTTGTAATTAACTTCACTCCTTCATAATATTGCCTGTCTATGTATAATAACTGAATTCCAAACATTTTGACCTGCAGCTTTTACCAGCTCTGTGCTCAAAAAAGGAAATATGGTGGTCTGGCTTGATTTCCACTGGCTGATAATATTTCTCGTGTGTTATTCACTTTTTCTAAGTACAGAGAAATATTATATCTTTCAGCTCCTATCTGGAATTGACAGCAAGCTCACCTGTCTATAGTTTGTGCAAGAAGCCCTCTTTTCCACTGAGAATGTGCTGTTAATTGACATATATAGATACTCCAGGAATCCTAGTTCATTACTTTGTCTCCATCTTCTTTAATATTGTTTTCTCACTTGCATAGGTTTGATTTGTTTGATTTTAAGTCTCTGCCTACCTCCTTTTCTTTTTAATAATAATGAAAATGTGAACTGATCGAGAAAGGAAGAATAAAAAACATATTTGGACAGAGAGAGTTCATCACTTCTTTACCTTCATTTTCTTTACTCTAGTTTCTCTCTCTCGGCATATAAAATAAATAAATATCAGTTTTAACTCTCCATGGCTTTCCAGTTTACCAGTGGAGGGAGCTAATACCTAGAGCCTTTGACTTCTTAGACAAGTCAGTAGTTTGTAGCACTTCTCGTCATGGCTGGATATCAGCAATTATGAAACCACCTCTGTGGCTTGAGAATGGTGCTATGGTTGATGTGATGTTTCACTATGCAGACCATTTTATTCTTAATTATTTGGAAGTCCGGATTGATACGTTTATTCTTTTTCCTTCTCTTTTGATACTTTTAAAATAATTAATCCATAGTTTTTGTTTGTTTGTTTGTTGTTTGTTGTTGTTTTAAGGGTTTCTTCTTTGCTATTTTATGTTTGTTCATTTCAAGATACATGGTCTTGCTATGTTGCCCAGGCTTACCTCAAACTCTTGGGCTCAAGTGATTCTCCTAACTCAGCTTTCTGAAAAGCTGGGATTATGAGTGTGGGCAACCACACTTGGCAACAACTGATAGATTATTAAATGACAAAACAAATATTCTACTTTAAATATCTCTGTGTTAATTATTTAAATCTCATACTTAGAAACAGCAGTATAAACAATCAAGTACATAAATATGCTTTTGTTACCTGATAACTAATAGAATAATTCTTTCATCTCAGAATAGATTTTGGCCACTTACCACCTTAAATCATTCTTTAAGTGTTAATTATCTTCTATGGGAAACCACTTTTCTTTTGAATCTCTCCCATTTCCCTCAATGAGATAGCACAACCCCTAATTCCGGTAGCTTCAATGTATTGTAACTAGATGAGTTCATAAAATATATGAAGGAATACTGGCTCTTTCCTTCTGCTTCCCAGTAGTATAATACTCATGTAGTAGTTTGGCCTGTTGAATTAAAAACACTTGATTCTTTTCCTAAAATTGTTACTGCAGGTATTGTCGTTTATTTACCTTTTATACTTTATCTAATTTCAGGACCCAGCAACTCCAGGAAGAAAAACAAAGAAGCATAATGGAGGCACTTAGGAAGGAGGAGAAGAATATAAACGTTCTTGAGGGTACTTATTACTGAAAGCCTAAAAATAAACTTCTAATATAGTCGTGTGACACTTTTGAAGAAGTAACATATAGCTAAATTAAGTTGGTAGAAACATAACAACTGAGACAGTAGTTTATGATTAACATCCCATGCAAACTTTAGTGTTCATTCTGCAGACCTAGCTGCATGACAGGTGAATAATTATCTTAGACACTGATATTCAGTGAAAGAGTGGACTAGGGGCCAGGGCACTGACCAAGATTAGTAACAGCCATCCTGACCACCTGGCCCTGCCAGCATTTCTTCAGCACACGTTACATTACAAAACGGGTCAACACCACTGCAGAGAAATTAACCTGGTCACTCCACAACTGAGAGAGCCATTCTGCCTGCGAATGATCAAAGGTTAGTTTTAAGACCACATGAGTAAACAAGTTATATATATTAACTCTTGCCTATTCTCTTGTTATTTGCTTTTCTGCTATCAATTTGGGGTAAAGAGGATTAGGCTGCCTTAAGCCAAACATTTTACTGAGATGATACCAACCCCCCAGCTTTCAAAAAAGTCTGTGACTATTTCCTGTCATTTTACAATTTGTTTCAGCATCCTGACTGAATTCTTACATCTTCTCCTTTTTTGTTTTCTGCACTAGGCTCTGTTTACTGAAGGGTACATATGTATGCAGCAACAGGTCTATCTGGAAAGGTGGTGATTGTTCTTAATCCATCTTTGCATCCTGGAATTTGTAAATAACATAAGAAAATCATTAGTATAATAGCAACATTCTTTTCCAATCACGGAGTGTTCTGGCACCACAGTCTGATGAGTGTCGTTGTGAAGAAACGCCACTGGGGGTATTTTAATCACTTTTAGCCAAGCAATAACATTGTTAGAAGCTGGCAAGGGGATGTTTGCCTATGTAATAAGGAAGAAAAAAAAGGCAGATTTAGAAGGTAGGCTCAATAGAGTGAGGCAGGTACAGGTAGCAAGCAAAGTTAGAGAGTAAAAAGGAAACAAATTATCTGGAGTGAATGGTGGTTGAGTCATCTGAGGAAGTCTCATCTTCCAGGGATGTGGGTCCTGTAGGGTCAGTTTTTTCTTCTCTGGTACCAGGTTGGGTCCTAGACACTCCATGGCATGGTTTGATGCCTTGTGCTGGAATCCAAAGAGGACCTGAGGGGATGTGAAGAAAAGCATATCCTCTTCCCCATCTTAGCAATTTATTTCAGCCACACCATGCATTACTGTTTATATTTTAAAAATTAAGAATAAATCAGTCTTGTGCTACTAGTGTTGCAGGGTCCTTACTCATACTTGCCCTCTTTTGTTTTTTGACCACATTTTTAAGAGTCGAGTGGGCACTTTTTACTGTGGGCTGTCCTTTGGTGGTTATATGGGATGCCTGTGGAATGTCAGACGTTCCACATGTGACAAAATTGTAGAAATTGTGAGCTCACATAAGGTGGATCATTATCAGTTTTCATTTTTGTGGGCCACAACATCAATGCAAATGTTAAAGGAAGATGTTCAATGATATATCTGGTAGACTCTCCAGGAAGGGTAAATGCAATGATTAGATTGAGTGTTGGTTTTAACAGATACATCTACATATCTTAGTTTTACAAATTCAGGAATGAGTGTAACATCTAGTTTTCATAACTGATTAGTTTCTAGTATTCTAGGGTTAACACCTGTTGAATTAGGGGATATGCCTGAGAGTTGGCAATCTGCATATTTCAGGTTAATTTGTTTAGGTAGTCTCAGGTTAAGTGAAATTGTTTAGATAAGTGTCTCAAATTTTGATTAAAAAACTAATGTTATTTGGCGACTTCATCAAGCATAACTTGTAGGTATGTCATAACTTGTAGGTATGCTTGTTTGTTGCCATAAGCCGATGAGCCAGGCAGTGAGCTGTGGGCTTGAATATGTGTGTTAAAATGGGAGTGTATTGACCCAGCAATCAATGAAGTTGAAGAAAAAGTGCTCACAGGGTGGGCTCCAGAGAAGACTTTATGAAGGCTGTTTCAAGGTTCTGCAGTAAAAAGAGGAGTAAGCCGAGTTGCTAACAATGTGAATGGGCTGAGTGGAAACCGTACCAGGACCAATGTCAGAGCCCCAGTCTCAGATCTTTGAGTGCTAGTCAATCCAGATCAAATGAGAAAATTATGTGGTTCCACCAAACAGCTGCTATTCCATATTTACTGGAAACATCAGTAAACACTGTTAAAGCATATATTGTAAGCATAGGGAGTGAACTATATTTGTAAGTAAGATCACAGAAGTATGAGATAAGAAGTGAAGGAGTCTATCAGCAGGAAGGACATGGTCTTTGTGGTCTGTGTAATCAGAGAGGGCTATTTACAGATTTAAAGAGAGAGGAATTACTGCTTTCAATTTCTTTTTACTCAAAGGAATTCTTAGTCTCTGGAGTAAAAACTCAGCAACTGATTGCCTCGTGTGTGGTCCATACACACAACCTTAGTAAGTAACTGGATATTGGGACACAGTCTTTTAGTCTCAGTATGAGACAAAAACGCATTCCAGAAAGCAGTCTTGGGGTCATGTGTCTTCTTAACCCTGTAAATGAGTGTTTGATGGGAAAATAAATAACTGAATTGAAGATCCTGGATCAATGTGATCCAGTTGCCTTTTAGAGATAGCTTCTTCTATTTTCTTGATTTCTCTCTTTGCTGCAAAGATTAAGTCTCTGTGAGAACCCACTGCCCTTTCAGATAGCAGCTTATAAGTGGAAAAGGCCAAAGTGGGGCAGAGACAATTAATACCACCTACTAATTTCTGGAAATTATTTAAGTTATATAAGTTGCTAGTGTTTAATTTAACCTTTTGAGGCCTTCCTGATCGATGACTTAGTATGCATGCAAGATATTTCCAAGGGGAGGACATCTGTACTCTTTCAGGTGCAATAATTAAACGTTTTAGCTGTGTACTCTTTACTAAAGAGGTATGCCAAAAAGACATGCATATGGAAAACAAGCAAATAAAAATATGTACAGTAAAATATGTAAATTTTACTCCACTAGGTGTTTTATACATTGCTTTTTCTCATGGTCGTATAATTCTGTGTGGTCAAGTTAGTCCTGTTGAGTTCCACCCAGGGAACAACCAAGGTAACAATACTTCTGGGAAGTAAGTTTCCTTGGATGAAAAAAGGACATAACTGGCAATAATAATAATAATAATAATAATAATAATAATAATAATATTCTGAAAGGAAGACTTTCCTGATGGACTAGAGTTTCTAGTAAAAGTCACAGATTGTCCTGCAGCCTCCCTGGATCAATAATTTCCATCCAACAGGAAGTAACAGAGGGAGCCACTGGGTTCATGAGGTGTGTAGATGCACACCTTCCCCAAGTCCCATACAAGAGCTATGACACAATTACATTTCCTCATCACATTTAAATACTAATAATTGAAATGCTTAAATATCAAAGCTTACTTTATTTATTCACTGTAGAGATAGAAATGTTTATAAATATTTATATTGATTGTCATGATGTGAACTAGAACATTTTCTCAGTTAACTATACTGACAGTACACAAAATAAAATGTTTTAAACCTAAAATACCTTGTAACTGATTACACACATTTAGAGAATATAGCAAGGCAATAGTCTGTCCAATATATTCATATGAAATTTCAATAATTAATTGTGTTATTTGTCTTTGGAAGTAAGAGTTTTTCTTTACTAATTATCCCAGACATGGATTTTCATTTTTATTAACTATTATTTCCCTGATTTAGAAGCTGTGTTTCATAATGTTTATAATCTCTTCAATGATCTAACAGATGATGAATTATTTTTTATCTTTAGATCCAATACATTATTAACTTTTCTACACTTATATGTTCCAAATGCTGTGACTTTTAGGATTTAGCTGGACAAAGCCTTAGAAAATCAGCTAACAGTGGGCACTGGATGAATAAGTTGAGAAAATGGAAGTTAAAATCCCTGAGACACCCAAGAGCCTGTGTCCCTACAAGTGAGAGCAGAGGTGACTGCAGGCAGTTGAGTTAACTAAATGGAAGAGGAAAACAGGCAGGAGCACTTGGGGTCTGCAGCCACAGTAAGTTTTAAAAATTAAATTAGGAGCGTGATAGGATAAAATTTGTGTTTGTAAATGAATATTTTGCAATTACCAAGTGAGACTGCCAGTGGTGGTAGGATGGATTTTCACTCCTCCAGGTGGGCTGCACTAAGGAGAGTAAAATAGCACACCAGGGTGTTCCATCCAGGAATGTACGGTCTCCATCTTTACAGGAAAATATGCTGGGTAGACA